>CAJHNH020000097.1:0-122500 GCA_905116865.2 Candidula unifasciata
TCCTCACAAAAGATACATCCTGTCAAAAAAATAAACTCAACATTAGTCATCACCAAGAGGGTAACATCTTGACAGGAAAGACAGAACAAGCATCAGTCATCAAACCCCCATCTGCTGACTCCCCCCTGCTCTCCTGTTTCATTCCTCAGATTGTCTCTCCAGACCAAGAGACATAAGTCTCCTATATTCATCTGTCTGTTTAGTGCAAGAGAAGGCAAGTCAGATATACAGTGGAGATAGATAAAGTGTTCTAACACATATATCACTCTCTCTCTCCCCTCCCTCTGCACACAGACACCAATATTTACTGTCAGTACCTGCATTCACTAGATTTCCCAACGCTCGCCCTAGCACTCATTGATCTGGGTCAAACACACACATACTTTGATTAACAAAGTCCTGACCCAATTCTGTCCCCATTTGGTATGTACAACTTCTCTAGTTAGTTTAAAACGTACATACTTGTAAGGGTATTAAGTTTTACCAGTATGGGTGGTTTTATTGAGGGCATAAAGAATAAGCTATTTAGTCTGTACAGGGGAAGATCTACGTTCGAATCCGCTTCTCTAGCGATCAAGACCGGTCGAACTAAGTGTGATCACACAGCCGATACTGATCTCTCTACAGCAGTGACTACTTTACAGACATCATTTTAGGTACTCGTAAACTATAATTAACTTACCCAAGCATATGTAAAAACTGAGACATTCCAGATTGCCTTGAAAAATTAAATGATACAGGCATAGATTGACACGTCTGGACGCTAGGAGCCGGCAAGAGAGAATAGCGTCACTTAGACACTTCAGGCGTTGGTGCAAAAAGAAGTCCCTAGTATACATGAGCAAGGAGTAAATCGGTTTCCACGAAACCTCAAATAACTCCCTTCATATATATCAAAGATATATACATTTAAAAGTGGAGTTTAGTTAAAGTAACCAGAAAAGGTAGACATAATAATGTTGTCCAATAAAGGCCTATATATATAGACATAAGGGACTATATCTTTCCGGGCGAGTCCAAGTTTGAATTTTGTGCAGATTACAGGTAAGTCAGGTTATCAGCCTTACAGACCGATGCGTAATGGCTATCATTTCACGACAAATCCTTCTTCCCATTTCCACATTGAGAGTCCAACTCTCGCATTCGTATAAGTATATACCAGAAAATAGACAAAACCTATTTAAGTAGTGACATATTTAAGACATTGAAAAACAAAAAACTTACTGTCCTTATTGCACTTGTTTTTAACCACTTATTCGAGCAGTATAGGATGTGGATCTTCTAAGATGAACATGAATTCCAATGACCCGTCATTGAAGTAAGATATAACTAGACTTAGTGAATAAAGCTGTCAAACTGCAGTTTTCGGTGCCTGTAGCATATCGTTTTTGTACTTATTTATGACAGCTGGTTGGGAAGTTGATGTTTATTTGAAAAGCTCCCTGTAACAAAATACATGTGCTATTGTTGCCAGGAACTGTGTTGTTATTAAGAGGTGGCTTGGAGGATTTTGGGGTAATTGTTGTTTAATGCAGGAGTTTCTGTGGAATTGAGAAACCATTGCTGTAGACAGCAATGAGGGAATTGAAGCTGATGTAGTTTTATGAGTTGACAATGTTGTTTCATTTTAGGATGATGTGTAGTCGTAGTGTTATCCTGTAGACTAAAGACAGGTGAGCTTGATCTTCTATCGTTTAAATTGAATGCCTGAATGTGTAAGCTGGATACAGTTACTTGTAAAAATATAGCTGGGTTTTCCAGAATTGGTTGCTATTTTACTGAAATGAACACTTGTAAGATAGTAAGTTGAACAGTTCTAGCTGAGCTTCATCTTTAAGAAAATACTGCAGGATCAGAATTATTGGCATTATTTTGGCAAACACTGGCTTGAATGAAAAAGTACCCACGACTGTCTAAATTACTTGATCCATTTGAATTTTGGTGAAACCAAAGTTTTTTTCTGTGATTGTCATCACTGAAAATAAGGGTGAGGCTGGTGTAGTGACAACTGCCAAGTATGCTCTGTATATCGCTTTCAGTTCTTGATTTTGATGCCTCAAAGACCTTGTTACATGCCGATCATTGTGAAGGTCGTATCAAGACGTATACAGGGAATTCCATTCTTAGATGAGTATATAAAAGATTTCCCAAAAACTGTCTGTAATAATAAAATAGACAAACTGGCATAAACAGATGCTGTAGGTGACATTGTTTCAGCATTACTTAACTAAAATAATAGACCAGTTTAGATTTTCAATACAGCTAACACTTTTAGTAAAAGAAACCCTAAGATAATTTTTACTTCTACCACAAGTCACTACTTTGTTTTAGTTTTTCACACTGTCTTTTCAAATATTATACTTCTGTTCTCTTGTCTTTTTTCCTTTTTCTGATCCTTTTGTCAGAAAACTTATATCATGAGGCCGGTAGCCTTTATGAAAGCTATCTTGCAGTCCATATCTCCCTGTGCACTATACAGCTTTACCTTCATTGAGGTTGGAACAGGCCAGATTGCGTCTCTGTTAGTAGCATACAGTCAACAGTGTTGGAGCACATGCTCAACATTTTCATGTTCTAAGCTACAGACATATGTCTCTGTTTTCTATACCGAAAAGTTGGAACATATGTTGGAAAGTCTGTTTGCCCTGCCCTTAGTCTGAATATAACTCATTGTCCCTTTCTAGAGAGGCTATGAAGCGAGTCTTGAGAAGAGAATTTGGTGTGTTTATCCAGCCACCTTTCTTGGATGCTAGACTATTAATGTCTTACTCTCTTGCTGGATTAAGGTTAAGTCACTATTTGATTGTACCATGTCACTGCCACTTCTGTCCAATCTGTCGGCTATTACTTCCAAGCCACTGACCTGGAATCCACTGGAGTACATATTGTTTAACAAAAGACCATAAGTTAAATCAGCTGTTGCATCAAGTCTACAAACTGTGTGGCTTTTCAATTGACACTTGCTTGTAGAACTGACATGTATCATTCAGAAAGACCACTCTGCTATATTTGCTGTGCTGCTTATTCAGGAAAGAATATGCCACCAGAATTGTGCCTGCCTCTGCTCTAACTTTAGGAATATGAACCTGTTGATTTAGCTTGTTCAGTTTTTAAACCATTGGGCATCCTGTGTATTACTCCTCCTCTGTCTCTTTGCTGAATCATCTATATAAACTAATCCAGCTTGGTTTGGATAAAATCTGTTCATCTCTCCTTTTGTAATGGACTTCATAGCAGAGGTGCTTCGTGGGTGACTTGGAGGAGATCCTTGTTACAGTGGTTCTGACTTGGCAAGTTATCCCTAAGCCACGGGCCCTAAGTCCTCATAATGTTAGACTGATCTCACAAATGTGTCAAACATAATGAACATGTTAGAGGTAATTAAGAAACTAGGTAACAAGTGATTACTTGGACCTCGACATGCAAGCTGTTGACTTCTTAACCATAAAAACGTCAGTAAAATACTGAGGTATAATATATCAGGTGATATTATATTTTCATGCACCCTATCTGTTTTGATTCTGATTATTAGAAGTATAGGATGAGCTGCATTTGTGTATTTCAGAATAAATCCTAAAGGATCTCATAATATATGACAGAAGACAGAAAATTATGTTTGCCAAGGATCAATAGAGCCAAAGAGTAAAACGTTCATATCCTCCGTAAGATTTTGCGAAGCATCCAGAGAAGTTTTCCGAGGATCCAAGGGTATTTTTTCATGGTGGTTTCGCTGGTTTGTTAGGTCAGGGCGATCAGTAGGGGTTAAAGATATATAGTGTTATGACCTTTTATTAAATAAAAATGAAATTTTTGCAAATACATGTCAGTTGTTAGGCGAAGGTGGTCAGGGTTGTGACTATTTATATAATAGAAATGGTTATAAGGTCATTCTGGCCCCCTGGGGTATGACTTTATATATAGTGGGGGTTGCTTTTGCCAATAAACCAAGATGTCTTTGCTCCTTAAATGACTTTGTAGAAGAGATGTTAGGGGTTGTAAGATACATTCACCTTGTGGTGGGGGGGGGGGGGTGTTTAAGGGGGTCAGGACATATGATGCTGTGACTTTATGTTGTGAGCAAATTTCCAAGATGGACTCATGTCAGCTAATGTTTGTTTTAGGGATGGTCAGTTTAGTGTGACTTTTTAATATAGCGAGGGTTACTCATGTTGGTTCTACTGTGGTGACTAAATGTTGTATATGGCCAAGTTTGTGTGACTTGTAGATTGCAAAGCATTGGAGTGGCTTCAGGAAAACTAGGGCCCGGGGGTGGTGCCAGGAGGGCTCACAAGGATACTTAGGGGGGTGGTTTAATCGACATTATATGTCGCACATAACCAAGCATATATGACTTGTGTATAGAGAAACATACGGTTCTATGCCTTTTGTATAATAAGAACAGGAGATTAAGGTAAATGTTTGAATAATCAGTGGTATTTATATTATTGATAATAATGTTTTATGCTGTATGTAGACTGTTTTAGAGATATTATAATAAATAATGTTTTAGATATTGTATATAAGGTTGTCTTAGATAGTGATTAACTTAATAGAATTGCCTAATATTTAAAAAACAAATTGTATTTTAAAAGTTCCAAAATTTAAAGTTTAAATTGTTTGTAGAAAGTAAAAAATTTTGAGTTTTAAAATATTTAGGTAGTTGAAAATATTAAAGTTTAACAGCTAAAAAATATTTAAACAAATTTGAACATTGAAAATTTCCCAAAGAATTTTAATAAAATAAAAATAAATTGACAGTTAAAAAAAAACCAGAGACGAGTAACCAGAAATTAAATGTCCTAAACATAAGAAAAAAGAGAAATCTATCTACTAATGAACATCACCCTAGATTATGTTTAAGGCATGCCATATGTTTCCAGGCTACTTCCCTTGTAATATTTTTATAACTGAATTTTTCTAATGAATTTAATTTTTTTTTTTTGCAGTTTAACTTTGAAAAAAAAAAGGTTTACTTAAAACAACCTTTTTGAATTTTATTTTTTAATACTATTTTAATCAGTAAATAAGAGGATGTTATTTTGCAGTACCGAAAACTTTTTAGTTTAATATATATAAAACAACATTATATACAGCATAAAATAATACCATAGTTGTGTATTTGTGAATATACAGTAGAGTCGAGGATAAGTAGAAGTCGCAGGGCCCTAAGAAAATGCTTCCACTTATCAGGATTTCTACTTATCCAGACAGTACACACAATAGAGAGAATTGCCGGGACTAAGCTGGTCATGTCGACTTAACCGAAATTTGACTTATCCGAGTTCGACTTAAGTGGACTCGACTATAATATATATATATATATATATATATATATATATATATATATATATATATATATATATAATATATATATATATATATATATAATATATATATATATATATATGAGACAGACACACACACACACACACACAAACAAACAAACACACACACACACACACACACACACACACACACACACACACACACACACACACACACACACACACACACACACACACACACACACACACACACACACACACACACACACACACACACACACACACACACACACACACACACACACACACACACACACACACACACACACACACACACACACACACACACACACACACACACACACACACACACACACACACACACACACACACACACACACACACACACACACACACACACACACAAACACACACACACTAACCCCCCCCCCCCTTAATTAAATATACATTTACCCTAATATTTCATATTTTGTTATTTAAAAATTTATTGCACCATGCTTTACTTTACTGTATACACATTATAATGCTTTGTAATATATTATATATACTATGTGTTACATAGTAGATCTCTATATACAACAATAAGAAAGAGGCAAACACTGTTCTTTGGCCACATAATAATAAGAAGAGAGACATTGGAGAACATCATGACAACTGGAAAGATCAGTGGAAAAGGGGGTAGAGGCTAGACCAAGAGATGATGCTGGATGGACTGAAACGATGGCATGGAGGGATATCAAGAGAGCTGTTCCAGGCAACCAGGGATCGTGTAGAGACGCATGAGCCCCTATGCCAGTTGGCAGAGCACATGATAATGATGATGATATATACGACATTCAAGTCGCCATCTTGGTCTGTGGAACCACTGCAGAGCATCCTCAGAGCCAACAGAATTCAATATTTAACACAACAACCGTCCACCATCTTTGTTTGGGGGGGGGGGGGGGGGAGAGGGAAAACCATCATCGCTATATAAAAGATCAAACCCTCTAGTAAAGTCATTGAGATATTTTCATTTTAAAAAGTCCTACCCCCCATCGAACACCCGTTAAATCATACATCTGCTAACCTGCCGACACGACTTTACCTTATATATATATATCCATAGCACCATGTCTTACCTCCTAAAAACACCACTCTTAACAAGTTGACAAGGCTCCATCTTAAAAATCTCTTCTATAAAGTATTTAAGGAGCAAAAAAAACCAAGGTTAACAAAACTACCCTCACTTTGTAAGAAGTCTTATTGCCCTGAATAACCATTTTTTTAAAACTGTATAGTCTATCCTCTGACAACCGACCTGAGAGCAGCCATCATTTGCAGTAATTTCACTTGATAGAATATTATGAAGTCAGCACAAATGTCATGCACCACCCTCACCTAGCAAGCTGACACGATGTAATCTTGAAAATTGATCCTAAGATCCTGTGCAAACGTCCCTTGATCCTCCATAAAATATTTAGGATCTGATTTTTTTTTTTGGGGGGGGGGGGGGGGGGGGTAGTATTCATTTTTTGTCTCTACAATTCTACAAGAACATCATCAGCAAATGTGGATATCCTTCCAACAACTGGTGATTCAAGTTCGGCAATCTTGCTTGAGTGGACGTTGAAGAGCTCTGGTAAAATTGCAGAACCCTAGGATAGTCCCGGGGCGATATTACATGGTTGTGAGGTTAATGTTCCCAGGCGAAGGGCACCCATACATGAATGCAGGATATCTCAGTAATACATCTTCCATCCGCTGTTATCCATGTTTCCAGATACTTAAATTTCTGTACTTGTCCCAAAATAACACCATTGACTTTTATTACACATTTAGGAATAATTCGTTTCTTTGATACCACCATTACTTCTGTCTTCCAATCATTTAAACTGAGGTCCATTCTTCCACTTTCTGTCACCACAATGTCTTATCATTTCCTGCAGTTCTTTCTGACTTGTTGCTATCAAGACTGTGTCATCAGCATAGCGTAAATTGTTTATAATGTGCCCACCAACCACAATTCCGGACATATCAATTAAAAATCTCATTATGTATTCACTGTCTAGTGAAAACAAATCAGGTGATAATACACATCCTTGTACGCCCTCTTGGCCGTGTTAGCGCAGTCGATAGGAGACTCGCTTTCAAATCCAGCTGCGACTCGCTTCATTCCACGATCGGTGTTCGAAACCGGGCGGTTCATGGGATTCACCCAGCCTCTAGGAAATGGGTACCAGAGGTAACACTCTGGGGTAAATGGAGGAACGTCGCTGTAGCTATAGAGTTGCATGCGGACGGCAACACAGGTGGACAGTTTCTTATCAGCTGTCCGTACTGGTGGCAGAGCACCTATGGTTTATAACTGTGTGCAATGATGCTGGTTCACATCTCCCGACTTTACCTTTTTTTTTTTTTACAGTTGTCAATTCTTATTTCTCTAGCTTTTTACTGCTAGAACATATTCTTTATTAATCGTAGATGTTTTTCATCAGTGTTTAATTTTTCTAAAGGTTTGATTACTTCTTCATGTTTCACACAATTAAATGCGTTTTAAAGCATACGTACAAATCAGTCTTTACTTTTATATATTTTTCTGACAATGTCCTTAGGATGTATATGGCATTGTTTGTACTTTTTCCTTCTACAAATCCACATTGTTCATCGCTGATTTCTGGTTTAATTCAGCTCTTCCTTTTTCAAAATATAAAACATAATATTGTAGCAAAATTCTTCCCTAGCACCTTGCCAAAAGTATTTTGTAGGGTGATAATCCTAAAACCGCTGAGTTTGGATGATATTTCCCTGGTTTTGGAAGTGGTATTAGGTAGCTGTGTACCCAATCCTGGATTACTAAAGCTGGTCTTATGCTCTGGTTGAAGTGAAAAGCCATATTCCCCAAGCCTTCATTACTCGTGCTGTTCACCTGACCCTGGCTCAGTGTCTTTTGCTTTTTTGCAATAGATATTTATCCTCCACACTATGATATCTTGAAAATAATTATCACTTATAGTATTAGACAGAGTTGAGTTGCTTCAAGAACCTACATCACAGCACTTGTGGTATTCCTATAAGCGCTCCGTCCTCATCCTAAGCAGCTAGCGAAATGTTAAAATTCCAATGGCACCTGTAACTGTCTGATTGTATATCCGTCTCGCCTTTCCCTGGAGTGTTCAGCGTTGGCCAGATCCCCTGGTAACTCCTGGCATAAATGATGGAAGGCCAACCAGAATGGAAGAGGAATATCAAATCTAATTTTGTGCAGCCTCCACGGTGGACAGTAGAGGTAGAACAGGCATGGAAGTTATAGAGATATGCAGTAAAATGATTAAACAAAGTGCTACAAACATCGCTAAGCACGCAGGAAGAATTGGAGTGTGTGGAAAGAGATAAGAAATGCGATAGACTGGAAAACGACAGACTACTGTTCAGCAGCTCGATTTTGAATAAATCTGGTTTACAAATGACAAAGAGGCCACAGGAACAGCTATTAGCTTTAAACGGTAAAGCGAAGAAACCTGGCCAACAATCAGTTTATGAAAGACCTGGTTTAGTCTTTTAGGGGGTTCTGGACCGACTCTGCAGGACACGGACCCAGCTGTTACGGCTGTGCACATTGGGCAAGACAGCATGGGTACATGCCACTGCAGGGGAAGGCCGGTTGTCTGACTGATTTCCCTGGCTGATCTCACGGTATGTTTCAATTGGTTAGGTGGTGTTAGATTTGATTTCCATTGTATATCCTGGCTAGGAGATAGTTTGATGGCAGGTCGCTATAAGTGATTTGTTTTCATATTGAAGCTTAACGTACATGTTAAATATGTTTTGTTTTTTGTTATTGTTGAGGTAATCTCGCTGAGCGTATGGTATCATTACCATAGTTCCTTGTTAGCTGGAGATGATTAGCACTTTAGGTTCTGATTCTGGTCGAGCACGTTTTTTGTTAATGTTGTTATTTGTGGACCACGCTGATTTTATGTTAAGTGAAATAAACAGATGTTCAATGTTGTAATCATAGTTCCAGTTGTTTTTCATTCAGTTTAGGACTTGCAGTTAGCGTGCCTAGTTTAGTATTTGTTGCTTGGCTGATCTAGACTTTACATAAAAAATCCTGTCAGGGTGAGATAATTTTGATCTTACCCCCGCCTAAACAAACATTTTCTCTTTTTTTTTTCTTGTTACTGAGGCAGCTTTTTATGGTTGAGTTTTGGCTCCCACTCGCCATGTCACATAGTAAGAACTCTTCCATATTATCCTTTATAGTTATCACTTCTCTTTCCTCTATTACAAGATACCCCCTCTGCTTTGCTTCTAGTACAGAAAGATATGATAAAGGTTTTCGTGTATTGTGCAGCAGAGGCCATAAAAGCCAGATGGGAACATTTTATTAATGAGATTAGGGGCGATAAAACATTTGGAAAGTTTTGGAAGTTACATAGGCAGATGCTGAAAAAAGATCGGCCCAGCGTAATATGAGCAATTCTTAGAGATGACGGTATGCTGTTAACCACCGACAAAGAGAGGGGGAGGGGGGGGGGGGGCTTACCTAAAGAGGTTCAATTCACAGACAGACCCACTATGAAGGGGATAAAAGAGATACAGTTAATGAAGATCTGGCAGCCATCTTAAAGAACAAACATCATGAGGACATCATACAGGTGGAAGATGTAAAACGTTTTCTGAAAAGGGCGAAAGACACCGAACCCGGGCCTGACGAGGTTAGATATTCCCACATGAAAGACATGACTGATGCAGATATAGTGGAGATGACTGCTTGTTTCAACCAGAGCATTAGGACAGCTTTAGTCTCGGAAGAGTGGATGCCCAGCTACCTGATTCCACTTCCTAACTGGCAAGAATCATTCAACGCTCAGCGGCTTTAGGATCATAACCCTACAAAACACCTTGAAATATGTGCTGATAAGAAACACCCACTGCATCAAGCGCTTTTTAGTGGGAAGGGCGACAGGCTGGAAGGGAAAATTATGGCTAGGTCGGGCAGAAGATGTTATTAGGCAAATATGCAGCCTAACCGACATCACCCCTGGTGCAGTGGATACCTGTGCCCCATGCGTTTATTTGTACATTTTCCTGTATTGCCACACTCAACAGGCAATGCAGAGAAGAGAATACTGTTGCTGTTAATGTAGAGGTCAACGCTCTCATCAGTGAAAATTCAGACGAAGCAGATGCACTAATCTACACAGACGGATCCGTTATACGCCAAAAAAGAAGCGCATGAGCAGTTACAGCACGCTCAGCGGGCTGTACAGTCAAAGAAGCCAACGGCGTCTTCTCCACGACAACCAGCAGGATGGTGATGGCAGTGACACAAGCGTTCGCTTGGCTCGAAACACAAAACTACACCTGCGTATGCATACTCAGTGATTCAATGAGTATGATACAGAGGGTTCAGGTAGGTTCGGTGCGAAGACAATGGCTTGAATCATAGAAGTCCACTGTGCGTGGAGTTGCCTTTATTTTTGTTCCGGGACACGCAGGCGTCGATGGAAACGAAAGAGCTGATAGATTGGCTGGATCCGCTATCACTTCAGCCTATGGATTATGCTGATATTATTAATGCCCTCGAAGAAATGGGAAGGATAGAGGACTTTGGGGGCAGTGAATCCACATCACTCGCCAGAATGGCAGACTTGGGAATTAAGATCGGCATAGCAAAAAACGAGACACACACCAGGCGACTTGTTAATCAACATTGAACTGATACTATTAGCCATTGGACGTTGGGGTTTATACCGAGGGGAGGATCTGAGCACCTATGGACATGTCCGGAGTGCAATGATGATAACCCAACTAACTAACTAACTAACCCTACAAAACACATCTGGTTGAGCTAAAAAAATTTTTGAACAGAGAGTTTCTTCCAGGAGGTTTAAGAAGTTACCGGCCAGTGAAAGACACATGATCAAATGCAGTCACTTTTGCCTTTGACACCTTTAAGGTTTCCAGATCATACAGGAAAAGGTGGCAGCGGCACTTGATTTAGAAGATTCTTACAACAGAGTTAGACACAAAATCTTGATGAAAGCGCTTTTGAAGAAAGGAGTGTGTCCTTGGTTGGTGAACTGGATAGCAGCTGTTTTGTATACTCGCCGGGTAGCTCTCCGCCTGGGCTCATCGACCTCTGAACCATGTATTATAGCTCCAAGACTACCACAGGGATCTTCAATTTCACCTGTGCTGTTCAATGTTTTTACGAGTAAGATTGCATATATGGAAACACCTGGAGTTGGCTGAATACTGACATTTGCAAATGATGTTCTCATATATAGGGAGGAGAGAGATCGGAATCAAATAGTTCAAGAGTTACAGGCGACAGTAGATAAGGTGATCGACTGGTGTACAGAGATGAGTGCTGTAATCAACCCAGAAAAGGCAACCGTCCTGTGGTGTTCTTTGGACAACAGGATTGTTAGAGCGGATGTTCCCAGACTCAAAATAAATTGCAGGGACGTCAAAAGAGACAACAGACTGTGGTACCTGAGTATCACCTTTGACAGAAGTTTGTCTTTCAAGGATCACATAGAGGGGGTTATGACAAAGGCTCAAAATGTTCCTAACGCACAAAAGGTTCTGGCAGCGATGGATATAGGGCAGATAATGCTGTTCACACTTTACCAGAACTTAATCATCTTGGTGATTGATTATGGATTAGGGTTACTCACTGTCTCGAAGAGTCAGCTAGAGAAACTGGAGCGCATACAGAATGTAGCTATGCGGGTGATCCTGGAATGTTCAAAGACACCCCGATTGTGTACATGCGATACATACTTGCATTGCTGACTATTGCAGACAGGTTAAAGGTGCTGCAGGCTAAGTCATAACTCAGAGGAGCTGCAGACAAAGAACACCCTCTGTATAAAGCTTTGGCTGCAGGTAAGGGTCAGAGGCTGAAAAGGGGGAAATTGTGGAAGGCTCAAGCAGAAGACACAATAAGACAAGTATGCATGCTGGAGAACATTGGGCGAGGAGAGGAGTGAGTCAGAGTACCAGCGGAAAAGTCTGACCTGTGTAGGGTTATGATAACATTGGGCCAGGAGTGCAGAGAGTGGCCAGCAGTTGCTACGGAGGTGGAAGTCCAACAGTTGATTCACGACAATTCACGCCCATGTGATTTGATTATCTATAAGGTGGTTCGGTTGTGAGAGGAAAGAGAAGTGCCTGGGAGTTCGTAGCAAAAGCCAATGGAAAATCTTTAGTGCAAGACATCCTAGCATACGACATCACAACATCACGCATGAGAATGGAGGTAAAGGTGGTAACTGCAGCTCTCCAGTGGCTAGAAAACAAGATGCATACACATGTCGTAATTGTAACGGACTCTAAAGGCATGTTGAGAAAGGTGAAGACATGGAGGGTCACGGGTAGTGAGCATGCTTTGGATCTTTTCTCTAAGGTATGCCGGCGTTGTGGGTAATGAACAGGCAGACAAATTGGCTGGATCTGCACCACTGTGTGGTGAATTGATACATGACGAGGCAGATATGGTCAAGGGCCTTTGGGAACAAGCAACGGAATCAGTACAGAAAGAAAAATATTATTGCTTGGAGATAATGAGGCACCTGGATGTAACCAGAGGGTCTGGCCGGCTTATTACACTCAGAGGAAAGGCAAGACGGACATTTAACCAGATTGTGACCGGTACCATCAGTACTGGAACTCTGCGCTGGCTGCTGAAAATGAGGACGGAGGATGCATAGAAATGTCCCGAGTGCTGTGATGTTAATTTTTTACTCATCTCCTCGCAACGTCATTCTCCTCATACCGTAATGGCCTGTCCGTACTTCTGCAATATTCACTCGCCCCAAAAAGGCCCTCACAGCATCTAGCTTGTCATACATCAATTCACCAAATGGTGCCGAACCCCCAGTCTATCTGCCTGCTCATTTCCTACCACACCGGCAAACCCGGAGAAAATATCAAAAAGATGCTAACTACCCAGGACCTCTGAAGTGATGCTTGCCACTCTGCACGCCTGTCTTCACCTTTCTCAATATACTCTGTGAGTCAGTTACAATCACGGCGTGTGGGTACAGCTGAATCTCAAGCCAGCGGAAGGCAGCAGTGACTGCCTCCTCCTCCATTCATTCTCAAACTAGAACATTGTGAAATCATTTGCCAGGCTTTGTTGCACTAAGCGAAGTCCATCACTTTTGCTATGAACTCCCATGCACTTCGTCTTCCCCTTGACACACAGCCATCTGTACAGATAATTACATCACCTGAGCGAAAACTATCATTAATAATTTGTTGAACTTCTAATTCTTCTTTACCAGCAGACCAGTTCCCGCACTCATGTTTTGTGCTGTGGCTAATCAATAACATTTTGAAAGCGGATTACACATTTTACCAGACTACAATCAAACCAACCACAACGTTCGAAAAATACTGTCGCCCAGCATTAAACTTAAACTACCGTGTAGGAGGGCGAATCAATTAATAATATTTCACATAGGACCGTCACACAGCTACAGAGTAAGTAGAAGACGCATTTTGTTTAACAGCTTTAAAACTAACAAGGCCTCTACAGTACAGCATTTATAGATCAATAGGGGAAAATAAGGAACAAGAAGCAGTTTGCAAAGTAAAAACTAGAACAAGACAAAATGGTGAGTATCACTATCACTAAACACCGCTGAGCGGAAATATTTACAAAGAACACAAATAATCATGGAGTTCTTAATGAAATTTGCGAAAACTTGTGCAAGGAAAAATGCAATATTTATGTCATGAGTACGTTGGTGTGCAGGTTCTCCTTAACCTTAATCAATCAAACATGAATGATCCTTCCTTCTTGAGATTGAGATTTTTGAACTTAATATTTAATATAATAATAAATTAACTCTTCATTGTTTGCGTCCAGTTCACCGGCTATAAACTCCAGTGGCAAGTTCTAGTTGTTTGTCAACTTCTGGACTTTAGTCTTGTTTCGATGGAGCATAAAGGCCCGAATCGTAACCAACTGAGACCACAAGCCGCCTGCAGCTCCTTCCTCAAATCTGGGCTCTCCTCCGAACTTCGTCCCCATATTATGGCGGCCAAACAAATACCCTAACAGGGCCTCAGTCATGTGTAAAATGCAGAGTGTCTGCCAAGTCCAGTAATGAGTGAACAACCAGGTCTTTCCACCAGGTTTACAGCTGGTGAGCGCAAACAACAGTACAACACACACATTTTTAAAAAAAATTTCACAGGAAGTTTTATAGTAACGTTGAATGAATCCACTTCATGGCCACCGATTTTATCCCATATAATGTTGAATGAATCCACCATTGCACTTGTGAACTGAACGACCCAATCATTAAATGAACCTGTGCCCTTCAATGCTTTAGTTTATTGATTTTATATTTCTTCATAAACTCTGTTTCACTGATTCAGTCATATCATTTTTAGCCGGTGTCAGGTAGTCATAATGATAGTTAGTTAGTTAGTCTTTCCTCTTGTGTCGAGTGCGGCACATAGGGCAGAGGTCATGACTCTCCATGCATGGCGGTTCGTTGCAATCTGTTGTAGGTCTTGGATGTTTGAGTGGCCCATGAGCGAGCCTTTCCTGATGATAGTTCTACGTAGGGTTTCCCTTGGTCTTCCACGAGATCTTTTCCCCTGTGGTGTCCATATAAGGGCTTGGTAAGGAAGTCTTGATTTATTCATTCTAAGGGCGTGGCCGACATAGTTCCAGCGGCGTTTTCGCATAAAATTAGACACATACTCTTGCCTGGATTTTTGCCTTATTTGTTTATTGGTTCGAAAATCTGACCATTTGAAAATTAGTATTCTTCTAAGGCATTTATTTTCAAAACCGTCTAATTTTGTGTATAGAGTTTTCGTTGATTTCCAGCTCTCGCATCCATAGGTTAGTACTGGAATCACACAAGAAGTGAAGATCTTGAGTTTTGTGTGTTTGCTAAGTGTCTTTGATTTCCAGATGTTGGTCAGTTTATTGAAGGCACTAGATGCCAGTGCTATTCTGAATGGTATTTCTGGTGCGGTATCTCCTGTAGATGACATCTTGCTGCCTAGATAAGTGAAACTGGTCATAATGATGATGAATGTTTTTTTCCATTTCTTCTGCCATTGATCTCCTAGCGGATCATAAACCTTTCAACTCACATCAAGCCATTTGTTACATGTATTTTTTAATGACTGGTAGATTTTACAGCCAAAGCACAGAAGCTCAGCACAGTGCACAGGCTTTGTAGAACGGGCGAGGACCCTAAAATTTTGTCCAGCCATCACTGTTAGGCTACTTTTTTTCAAATTCCAAATGCCAACAATGCACACGGGTGTCCGATCTCACTACCCAGAGACCTGGGAATTACTAGAAGTCCAAGTCCACATGAAAATGTCCTGGCCCTTACTGGGGATTAAACCCAGAACCTCTAACGCTCGAGGCAGACACCATGCCTCGAGACCACGCAGGCCAGTGTGTCTATAGTATGAAAAGGGTCATTACTTTACTTAGTCTGTCAAGTATAAGCTTAGGTTTGTTTTCACTCCAGTCGGGTTCTGATAATGTGTTGTGTATTGTTCATTATCTACATACTTTTATTTAGCGGCATTAAAAGTGCTTTATTGTTAGGATTTTTGTTTGTTTCGAGCTCACTGTAAACATATACCTGTACACTCGTACTGTCAGCATGTCAATTTTATTTATGTTTTGATTCCAGAAATCTTGGTGGGATCATCAAGCAAGATTCATCCAAATATACTGGAGTGAAATTTGAAGTTGGAATCTGAGCAGTGTTGTACTTGAATACAAGTAACAATTAATAAAAACTATAGTCTTTGGAAGATCATTTTATATAATGGAATTCATTTTACATCTTCCCCAAGAAATTAATAAGGATGGCACCTTATGGCAGACATGGGATAATTTCTATAAAAAATGTCAGTTGTATCAGAGCACAGAATTACATGATGTTTCAGAAGGAGATTTGTCATCATTGTTACTTTTTGCAGGCAGCCATCATATAAATTCTATATGCTCATCACTGAAAGTATATAATTTAAATCTGGAGACATTAACTAAAGTTTTACACATTGTTGAGCAGGTTTGCCTGCCATATTTTATTCTATTGTTTGAAAGGTTCCGCTATTTCAGCATGAAACAGGACCTGTCCAACAACTTGGATGACAGTTCTGTTGTTTTGCAGAAACAGGCAGAAATTTGTGAATTTATCAACTTAAAAGATAGCACAGGAACAAATGAATTTCGTAGTTCAAAGAGGACTGAATCTCAGGATCAGAGTTTTATAAATGCTGAAAAGTTTTGTTATAATAAGGTAGATTATAATAACGGCAGTGAGAAATCACATGGCAGCTATAGGGATGATAATCCTGTTAGGTTTGAAACTCTTACAGCGAAGGTAGGCCTTGAGATGTTTGATCAGTCCAAAAGCAGCAGTTCACAGGATGCAGATATGTCTACATCAGTGGAACTTAATTCACATTCTGTTAGTGCAGATTCCTCTCTTCTTCGCAGAGGAAAATATAATACTTTTTCAACAGATAAGAAAAATGTTACTAATAGATTACCGGGAGTTCTAAACAAGTGGAAAGTGGGTAGAAACAATAAATTTAATAAATCTTGGAAAATTAAAGATGTGTGCTTTGGAAAGAGGGATAAAAAGTTGGCTGCCACAAGCCTGGAGAAAGAGGGTTGGAATAGTGAAGATGCTGCAGATGCTACTAATGAAGTGGGTGAAGATAGCAACACGATGTCAGTACCGCTGACTTCAACTGTTGTAGCCACGGAAAATGTGGCCACAAGTTTGAAGCAGTTTCAGTGTTGCCAATGTAGTAGAGATTTTGCTGGTCGGAATTGCTTCAGAAAACATCTTTTAACAAAACATGAAGGTTGCTCTGAATTTGTGTGCAGAGTTTGCAAAGCTACATATGCAGATGCAGAAAAGTACTTGGTGCATTATACAAATGCACACACTGTAGAACAGAAGATGCGCCGTGCACGCCGGAGACCTGCAGTGAGAATTAAGTTGGAGGAAGATGTTAGAAACTTTCAGTGTACAGTTTGTGGGAAGGCGTTTCATAAGAAAGGGTACCTGAATAAACACATCAATTATAATCATAAACGGAGCTTTTTGTGTTGGCACTGTGGGGAAGAATTTCCGAGTTTATCAGACTATAAAGAGCACAGTGAGAAACATGTTATTAATGGCAGGTTCGTGTGTGATTTGTGTCAGAAACCTTACAATAATCTCTTCAGGCTGGTTGGACATCTGAACAACCATTTGCAGCCGCAGAATAAATGTGGCATATGCGGCCTTGCTTTTAGGAGGCAGAAATCATTGGCTAAGCATGTAGAAAAGCATTCAGATGTATCGGCTCATATGTGCAAGATTTGTGGGAAATATTTTGTCAGGCAGGGTATATTGCTGTGTCATATGAGGACCCACTCCGGGGAAAAGAGGTTCACATGTGAATTATGTGGGAAAACATACGCTCAGAAAGCCACTTTAATACGTCACAAGCGTTGGCATACAGGAGAACAGCCATACGAGTGTGAAATTTGTGGCAAGCGCACACGATCTTCAGGAGAGTTGAACAAACACAAGAGAAAGCACAGTGATAAGTTTTCCTGTGTGTGTGAGATTTGCGGAAAAGGTTTCAATTACAGTTCTTCATTGTTGGAGCATCGTTTAGGACACTCGGGAAAGAGGTCTTACGCTTGTGACATGTGTGGCCGGACATATATCTACCGAGAAGGGTTGAGGGCTCACCTCAAATCATCTCGCTGCACAGGAAGAGCTGAAGCTGGCATCAAGAGAACACCAAGAGCTACCAAACTCTCGCTGTCCGGAGTGCCAGAAACTAAGGTAGACAAGCCCAAAGTGTTCAGGCAAGTACCTCAAAGCACTGACTCAAAGGATGTTCCAGACTGGCATTGCATGCTGAGAAATAATGAGCCCGATGGAGCGACAAGTGTTGTTTTAGTGCCATCATTTTATTGATTTGTGTATTTTAATTCTTGCATGGTGGCAGTATTATCTCAGTGGCTAGATCCTGACATGCTTATGTAAAAGTTTAAATTCTGGTGCTTTATTAATATCCTACCTTAAAAAGGGGAAATCCACAGGTCACGCGAGTTGTGGGACCTAGGCTGCTCTCTCTCGTGGGACATAGGTGGGTTAGGGTTGGGGCCAGTTCTGTATGTTTAGGGGTTGTTAAAAGCATCAGAAAGCCGGGAAACTCAGTCTTACCACCCTCTAAAATGTTGGACTGTCCTGTGACGTCATCTAGAGTAGGATATTAATAAAGCACCTAAATTCTCATTGAGATGAATTTGACTGCAAGGTTGACCCAGCCTAAAATAAGTAGCAGACAAGGTTCTGGAAAGTAAAGGTGACCAGCGTGATGTTCACTGCGTCACCCATAGACTGGTCTATGAAAAGTATGCGTCTATCTCCAGATGCTGGATGTGTAAAAGGACGTAAAAAGGAATCATTACTTACTTTCTGTATTCTTGCACAGTTTATACTTATGTTCAAAATTTGCCATTGTCGTGTTCTCCACCACATTCGATATTTATTCCAGTTTTCATTTGTCCTGTTTTGTTAACACTGTCAAATTTCAACCTCTACAATTGGAGAGAATTATATTATGAAATGTTTAATTAAATAGCATTACTGGCATTGTGAGAACTGATAGACTGAAATGGTTTGGGCATATTGAAAGAATGTCAGAGAAGTAAAAAACTATACACAAAGGAGATGTATGGTCTTAGACCACGAGGCAAATCAAGAAGAATATGGAGGGATAATGTCTAGACAGACCTGCAAACACTTGGTGTCACCAACTGGAAAGAGCTCAACCAGAGAGATGAATGATATCTGCAGCAGTGAACCTCAAGGGCTCGGAATGCTGAAGAAGAAGAAGAATAAAATAGCATTGTTGAAAACTTTATGGTTTTCAGTGGTACAGTTAGCAATCAAATTTTTCAGTTCCACCTGTTTATAATAATGAAATTAATTTTATTTTACATTATTAATTAAATAAAATTATCATTTTAACATGTGAATTTTAATGTCTTGATAAATTTTGCAAATGACATTTTATAGAGAATATTAATAGAAGTTGTGAAATAATGAAAGCGTTGTGCTTTTGGGAAAGTATTAGGCAAACTTTAAAAGGAGAAAAAAGCAGAGTATGTCAGAAGAGTATGTTTGAAACTTAAACAGTTGGGCAAAAATTAATAGAATCAACACCGATATAGCAAAAATGTGGAGAATCTTTACGACAGTTACTGTATTTTTGTTAGTGTATAAGATGCTTCAAAGAATAAGACGTTCCCAAAATAAAAAAAGAAATAGTCCAGAAAAACTCAAATGTAAAGAAAGATATAACTATTTTGGGTGCTGTTCGCATTTCTAGGCCCAGGATTAGAGTAACTTTCCTTGCCATTCATGCCTCCTTGGGTCACTGGACGTCTCCTATGCTGTGGGGAGTCATGTTTTCCTTATTGAGAACGGTTTAACCGCTGCGTTTCCTTGTCTTCTCACTGCTTGCTTGCATGATTGTTTTCCTGGATCTTCCAGGAAACAACTTGGCCAGACACCCCGGATCTTCCAGGAAACAACTTGGCCAGACACCTAGGATCTTCCAGGGTACAACTTGGCCAGACACCTCGGATCTTCCAGGGCACAACTTGGCCAGACACCCAGGATCTTCCAGGGCACAACTTGGCCAGACACCCAGGATCTTCCAGGGCACAACTTGGCAAGACACCTAGGATCTTCTAAGGCACAACTTGGCCAGACACCTAGTATCTTCCAGGGCACAACTTGGCCAGACACCTACTTGCAAATCCCTCAGACTAGATAGTGTCATTATCCTAGTCAAATACAGTGATTAGAGTTCTTACTGAGAAAACAACACACAATGAAATTGAATACACTGGAATGATGGACACCAAGTCTCTTTTAACTCTTTGGATCCTGAGCAACGCGTGGTGTGTTAACATCTTCTGTCTTTTAATTTAACCTATAGAGTAAAATGTCACTAACATTTTATATTTGATCAGAGCATACTAAAAATCTGATGTCCGCTTTCACAGTATATTCGGCCTGTTTATGGTACATCCACTCCTGGCTTTTCATTGTGGCAATACCCTGGTTTCCTCTGTGAGCGTTTGTTGTGACACCTACTGGTACCCAAGGAGTTGAATTCAAATTGAAACATGTCTCTGATAGTCATACTAGACTACCACTGTTCAGAGGTCATGATCATCATGCCTCTAAATGATGTAACACAAGGTGCAGGTCTCTGACACAAAATGTACTGACGGCTAAACCTTAGGACCTGTAAAGTAGACTTATCTGACTGGTTCCAAGGACAACTGCAGTCCTCCTCCTTCAAAGTCACAAAGCTGAAGCATATAGTTATGATGACCCAGGAGCACTTTAGGGTCTCCATGCCTTGAAAAAATATAGAGTAGGCAGTACATAAAAATTAGTGTCAAAACAAAGTTCAAACTATCAGGATGGTTGCTGACTTTCAAGCTAAAGATTGAATTCTCAGTTATGCTCTGATTGCCCTCCAAAGGATTATGGCAGTAGAGTCATTCAAAGAATCTCCCCTGTTGACACACAAGTAGATACCTCGGAGTACTAAAGTGAATCTTATCAGAACTATTTTTTTGCCAACACTATGCTATCAGTGCCAAACGTGGATATTTACATTATCCAATGAACGTAAAATTGTGACAACAGAGATGAAATGCATTAGAAGAGCTGTAGGAGTTTCAAGGAAAGACAGAATACAAAATCAGATGAATGCTAGGAATAAAGCCAGTCTTACAGGTCATCAAAAAACAACAAATGAAGTGGTTTGGGCACTTAACAAGAGCGCCCTAGTACTATCTGCCACAGCGAGCCACACTAAAATTTTACAATATGTATAGAGCGAATGGAAGACCTAGGAAAATATGGAGTGATAGCATTAACTTCAGTCCTAATAGCGCTCTTGACAGAGCTCATTAACGAATGTTGCATCTTCCCCCAACACTTCGATGAGGTACAAGGTGGAAGAGAAGAAGAAGACATTCAACTCCTGTCTGTCAATTCCATAATAATGATAGTCATTACGCTTCATATAAGTTGTAATTCTGTCAACTACAGAATTTTGATGAAATTTGGCAACCTAGGCTATTCCTTTTCCATAAGGTGAGACAATGGATACAAAGTAGTTTCAATTCTCCTGTCAGTTCACTCTGGTGGATTAGGGTATTTCACAAAAGTAACTTCCAGTCTGAATGTAATGTAAGAACTCGATCAGTTATACTAAACATGCACTAAGTGCAGAATGTCATACATGAATGTAGACAACTTCCTTTGATTCTGTTCCTTGAGTCCTAATTCCAGTGTTGGTGAAACTACTAAACAAAACTTGGGTTGCTACCGCTGGCTTATCTGTGCAGCTATGGTTATTGTAAGGCCACCCGATGATGGTGGATTAAGCTGAATCTTGAAGACACCAAGTGTGCACAGCACCTCGAGTCACTTTGATACTCCTATCTTAAATATTTAGTTTAAAAGGTGACACCTTGCATGAGGTGGGCTTGGTGGTGGTGGTGGAGGCCTGGTGACATCAGTGACTCCTGATTCAGATGCTGCTCCCCAACAAACCAGTTCTGTCAGGAATGTGTACTGATCACAATCGCATACGATGATAAAAGTCCTAAGTGGAAAGGATTCTCTTTGACTTTTAAAAATGTTCGGAAGAATTGTATGACATCCTCTAGCTGTTGGGATAGCATCTCGAATCACGCTAAAGAACTAGGGTGTCAGTTCCAAGGAAGGTAAATATTCCTTTCGCCAAACTAGGCAGTGGTTTGGATTTGAAAAGTGGTCTCTCCATGAACCAATTTAAGTCAAGTGCGAGTTGTTCTTTTTGGCCAAAAGGTTTTCCTTAATGTGTCTTATTTGGTAAGTCCTGGGCGAAGGAGGCTGAAAAACTCTCGCCCCCCCCCCCCCCCCCCCCCCACATTTCCACCCCAATCACCATTATTTTCTTCGTGGCAGCGTGCCTGACCGATGATATCAGAAGCAATCAGAGTTTGTTTTGCCTTTCCTCTGAGTGTATAGTGTCGGCCAGATCCTTTGATTACTCTTTCCACTGCACCATTCTTCAAAGGCCATGACCACATCTGCACCAGTTCAGATATGCTATCGTGTGTAATAAACGCCGTCCATTCGCTTTTATTATGAGCTCCCATGCACTTCCGCCGTTCAGCATAGCGACGACCTTTATTTACATTATTACATCACCTTGGCAGGAATTGTCAAGAATCAGTATCTACTTGCCAATGCATGCAGTCTCTGTTCAGTGTTATTGAAAACATAGACATAGGCCTATTTTTGCTTTGACGTTCTGGCCTCTCTCTCATTTGTTTTAAACCGACATTCTTCGTTAATCATCTCTTCTGCTTGCGCCATCAAACTGCATTTCTTTTACACTTCGTAGATGGAGAATAGTATAGCCCCTATGGATGAATCACTAATTTAAATCGCTGCACTAGGGACATTACCCCACGTGCTCCATCCCCATTCCCAAGAGGAAACGAAGAGTCGACACGCTAATACTAGCAGCAACGCCAGATAAAAAGTCCGTCTGTTTCCCCTTCAGTGTTAAATATCTTGCAAAAACTTTACTTATAACCCCCCCCCCCCTCCTCTTCCACAACCTTTCCCGGTTAAATTAATGTTTCAATATATGGATTCTGTTTTCTACCACACTGTCTATTGAATCCTAGAGAGCCTTAACCACGTTCGCTTCATCATAAAGTAGCTCACTGTCCAGAGGATCGGCAGCAGCCAATCTTTCAGCTTGCTCGTTACCTTTCACACAGTAATATCCCCCAAGGACATACTTTATGGCGAATGACATACAACAATTTTCCGCCTCAGAACAGGGCATGGCAAGCTCAACTACCACATGCATAAAAGAAAGAACTGTATAATCCCCACAGCGTGCATGTCAGACTGGGCCACAAACACCTGATCACATTCTGCAGAACTGCACACTGTACCTACAACTTCGAAAAAAAAAAAAAACTGGCCTCAAGTGTAAAGTAAGCAAGCTTCGAGGAACAATAAACGCCCTGCAGCTGACATGCGAGTTCATACAGGCAATCCACCTGATGGTCTCGTTATTCAGTATTTCACAAATGCGTTACAGGTAGTTTTGATTTGTAGATTTAAAAGCGAATTACATATTTTTATTAAATTGCAACGAAAGCAAATCGACCACAACGTTTGTCGGTTATCATTTCTACACCGTGCAGGCAGGGCTAGAGAATCAGTTGATATTTTATTTTACATTGGACCGTCACACAGCTAAAGAGTAAGTAGAAGACGCAGTCTTACGGAATACCATTACAATTAACAATGCCTCTAAAGAATTGCATAAATTAATCAATGACAAAAATGGACTCAGAAATAGTCTAGTCTACAAAATTATCAAAATAGAACAAGACAAATGGTGGCCAACCAACCTTCACTCTGATTAGAGTTAAACTCGAGGGGATCGACTTTATTTACTATAGCAGATTTTATCCCACATGGCTTCGGTTTTTCTCCGCAGAACGACCAGCCACCTGCCGAGAGTGTCGCTTAAAGCACGAACTTCGTAGCTCTAGTGACGATCTACAGAGTTAGTAAAAATTGAACTGAACATCGCAGCCGCGAAACAAACCTACGACTTTCAGAACGCGAGGCAAATTGCTTTACCTCTTCGCCAGTGACCCCCCCCCCCCCCCCCCGCCACCACACATACTGTGAATCTAAGGTTGAATTTAGCAAGAGCATAGCGCATCCTGGAGTTTTTCATAAAATGTGCAAAAACTTGAGCAAGAATAATAATGTAATATTTATGTCAGAAACACATTAGTAGGCTTGTTTGTCTCAATCAATAATTAACCATTTTAATTCCATTGAATTTTGGAAAATAAATTTGATTCAGTGATGAACAAAGAAGCAAAGAGACCTCTAACCCTCTCAGACCATCAAGCTTTTCTATCCCACACATCCACCTTTTCTATCAATTTGTAGGATTAGGACTTTTATTTTTCTAGTTACTTTTCTAGTTTTCTTTTACTAATAAAAATGTAAGATTTCTCTTTCAGCATGAATCCTACATGTGCATGCAGCACATTTATTTTTTACCGAAAGTTGAAACTAAGTCGAATGGCTTGGTTTCTCTCCACAGAATGGCTAGCCACATGCCAAGAGCATAGCACAAAGTGCAAATGCCGCAGCTCAGAAGATGATCCCCAGGTATCTCTGTAAAATTACACCTGTGAACTGAATGACTCAGCCATGCAATGATTGCAGGACCTTCAGAGTGCTAGGCGAATGGCTTACCAGTTTTTTAAAAATAGTTTTTACTTTATCTCTTCATTATGTGTTTCAATGATTCACGACAAATTGTTTCAGCAGATGCCATCTAGTCATAATCATAATAGATGGTTTTAATTCCTTTTCTTCTGCTTTTCATCACTAAGCGTTGCATAAACTATCTAGCAACTCAACCAAGCCATTTGTCATATGAACTTTTAAATGATTGGTAGATATAACAGCCAGATTTAATCCTTAAGAAAAGCCCATAATTTGTGTGTGTCTGTGCGATCAATTGTTATCCTGATCTAGAAGCATAATTGTTTAACGTTTTTTTCAGTGGGTTTCTTACATACTTGTCTTAATGTAAATATAACTACAACAGTGGTGTTATATGCGATCCGGGTGGATCTGCATCGCATATCTGACCAAAGTGTCACCCGCATTTGCAAAAGTTCCCAAGTTGACTATCCGAAGACTAATTGGGTTTCCTCCCAAAAAGCGCATAGACAACACAGTTACTCATAGCCTACATCATACCACCAACACTCTAATAACAGTGTCAACAACAATACATTAAACGTCATCTTTATAATAGTGCATCAGTCTCTTTATTGACAAACACAGTAAGATAATGAATTGGTGGTCGATGAATACTGTCAGTCTGCTATCCAATTTTGCCAAGTATACACACTGGCAAACTCCCAATGCAGAGTCAACTCAAAGGTCCACACCTAGCCTAGTGGGCATATGGGCCCACTCCTGGGATCACCAGTAGCCTACAGTCAGCGTCTTCAGCATATGCGCCCACTCCTGGAGTCAAGAGTAGCCTATAATATCGCATTCGGTTATGCGCCCACTCCTGGAGTCAAGAGTAGCCTAAAATATCACATTCGGCTATGCGCCCACTCCTGGAGTCAAGAGTAGCCTAAAATATCACATTCGGCTGTGCGCCCACTCCTGGAGTCAAGAGTAGCCTATAATATCGCATTCAGCTATGCGCCCACTCCTGGAGTCAAGAGTAGCCTATAATATCGCATTCGGCTATGCGCCCGCTCCTGGGGTCACCAGTAGCCTATAATATCGCAATCGGCTATGCGCCCACTCCTGAAGTCACAGGTAGCCAGAACAGCAGTTGTTGCTGTATAAGCCAGGCTGACTTGCAGGGAAGCAGATAAATAGTACTGCTATCAAAAGACCCACAAGGTTATAAACAGCCATTGGCATTGACCAACACTGTGAAATATAATCAGTTAAATAACACAGTGGTCAGATACAGTGTCGGATCTCACAGTCTCCTCTCCAATAACTACACTCATTAGTAGCATTCCGAATAATACACCAGATTCCACTTAACATTCCAAACTCTCCAACAAAGTAAAATCATCATCATCTTGTAGCAGGTCCTTTGCAGAATGTCGCTCTTATCACGGTCTGCCTGAAAGAAACTCGGTCTCTCGCCAGCTCTCCCGCCTTCTGCACTTTCATACTCAAGGATTCACTTATATCCTGTGCCCATCTTTGTGTTGGTCTGCCCCTCCTTCCTGGTACCATACCTTTTGCTATAATTTTTTCCAGTAGGTCGTGGCACTTGATATGACCAAAATATTTCAGCTTCAGAGACAGAATGTTGTTTATTAGCCAATCTTCATTGATGTTCAGATCTTTCAAGATGTCAGTATTTCTTCTCTCTTTTGTCCAAGATATTCTGAGAATCTTTCTATAGCATTTCAGCTCAAAAGCCCCTATTCTCTTTCTTAAGGACTGGGAGATAATCCACGACTCACATCCGTATGTTGCTACAGGGAAAATGCATGCTCTCAAAAATATAATTTTGATCTCCTTGCTGGTGCTTAACCTTAGACTTTCTAGGCTGTTTAATCTTACAGAGTCAAATACTACACAGAATTACAAATAAAGGCCATACCGTCCGCACTATCTCACTGACCGAGAGGCACTGACATGGACAGACACGGGTTAACCTTTAGTGGCCGGTCCCACCTGGGTCTCACAATACCTGTGGAGACCATTGTTACTCGTTTATCTCAAGAAACACATTGTCTCATACTTTCAAGCAGCGTGTACCTTTTGCACTGTATCTGTCATCAAGTGGACATATACCTGATGGCCTTTTGAAGTCTCTTTTCATAACTGTATCAAAGGTAAATGGGCAGTTGATTGAGAACATGTAGCATTTTTGTTTAATGAGTCATGCAGAAAAAAATATTGAGAATTATAATAAGAAGAATAAGATATAAAAGTAAATTAGAAATTTTAGCTTATCAGCGGGGTTTAATGGGAGATAAAGGCACAAACGTCTGTGGCATATGCATTGAGAATGAGCTCCGCAAGTCTGTGGTGCCAGGTTTGTGATCCCAGCTGTGGCTGATTTGGTAGCAGACCGCCTTGCATTGGTTTTGACAGTGGTATTGAGAGCCGACTGTTAAGTAAGCAGTGGCAAACTACTGCACACAAAATTGCCTAGTGAAATTAAAACAGCCAGAACATGCTAGGGTTGGTTCGGCCATGTCCTGGAAAGAATACTCAGCCTATTTATTTTTCAAAGTCATAAACGACACTATATCTTTGTTTTGAGAACACTTAGAAAAAACACTATTGAAATGAACAGAGATCTGTGTTTGTGTTTTGTTGATAAGACTAAAGCATTGAACATGAGGAAATTATTAGAATGTTGCAAACCTTAAACATTGATGCTAAATATCTGAGAATATTTTGGTTAATATTTTATTTAAGTAGCATACCAGAAACAACAAGAAACAGCTGTGAGAATTGTCAAAGAATTCAACAAGCAATTAGACAGAGATATGTACTACAGTATTTGTCTCTTTGCTTTTCACGTGCTTTATTTCTGTCAATCTTGCCATTCATTACCAAGTTCTAAGAGTCCATTTATTCTTATACCGTATCCAGAAAAATACTGACTGTCTACATCTGAGATGATTTTAAATTTATGCCAGTAAATATTCTTTATTAGCCACGTTTTTACTGTTTTTTTCTGGTCGTTTTACTATTTCCTTGTGTTTCCATTTCATTCTCATGTTTTACGCAGTGAAATAATTTTCCCTTGACCATATCACTCATCAAGTGTAAAAAAGGCTATAAAAAATGTGAATCATTACCGATGTGTCTTTTTCTTCTTGTCTTCCACCTTTTACCTCATCAAAGTGTCGGGGGGAGATGTAATACTCGTTGATGATCTTTGTCAAGAGCACTATTAAGACTGATGTTCATTTCTGTAGGGCTGTTCTTAATGCCATCACTACATCTTTTCCGAGGTCTTTCACTCGCTCTATACCCGTTGTAACGTTTTAGTGTGGCTCGTTGTGGCGGATAGTACCAGGGCATTCTTGTTAGGTGTCCAAACCACTTCATTTGTTGTTCTTTGATGACCTGTAAGACTGGCTTTATTCCTAGCATTCGTATGATTTCCTGATTTCGTATTCTGTCTTTCCTTGAAACCTCTGCAGCTCTTCTAAGGCATTTCATCTCTGTTATCACAATTTTACATTCATTGGAGGATGTAAGTGTCCACGTTTGGCATTGATAGCATAGTGTTGGCCAAAAAATAGTTCTGATAAGATTCACTTTAGTACTCCGAGGTATCTGCTTGTGTGTCAACAGGGGAGATAGTTGACCCATTACTTGATTAGCTTTGGCACATCTGGAGCTAATTTCTCTGTCCAGTTTTCTGTCGGACGTAAAAATTGCTCCCAAATACTTAAATTCCTCTGTTTGCCGATGTGTCACTGGCATGAAAAAAAGGTGGGTTGACCATATCTTACTTCACACACACACAAAACTAAACTGTTCCAATCGAGAATAAATATCTGCAGGACAATCTGGGCCTACCTAAAAAGCGGTACCGTCCCCACTTATGGTCACTCTAGAAATGAGTCATTACATTAAGGAGTCTATAAAGCATTAGTTCAGCTTTGTTTTCACTCTAGTATTCTCTAGAGAATATTTATGGTATTATTTGTTATCTATACCTAGTTAAGTTGCTTTGTTGTTTGGTTTTTTGTTTGGAGTTCACTGTGAACATATACCTTTTCACATGGATTGACAGCATGTCTGTTTTATTTATGTTTTGATTCCAGAAATCGTGATGGAATCATCAAGCAAGGCTCATCCATGTATATTGAAGGGAAATTTGAGGTTGGAATCTGCGCAGTGTTGTACTTGAATATAAGTAACAGTTAATAAAATAAATTAAAAACTATAGTCTTTGGAAGATCATTTTATATAATGGAATTCATTTTACATCTTCCCCAAGAAATTAATAAGGATGGCACCTTATGGCAGGGCAGACATGGGATAGTTTCTATAAAAAATGTCTGTTGTATCAGAGCACAGAATTACATGGAGTTTCTCTAGGAGAATCGTCATCGTTGTTACTTTTTGCAGGCAGCCATCATGTTAATTCTATATGCTCATCCCTGAAAGTATATAATTTAAATCTGGAGACATTAACTAAAGTTTTACACATTGTTGAGCAGGTTTGCCTGCCATATTTTATTCTTTTGTTTGAAAGGTTCCGCTATTTCAGCATGAAACAGGACCTGTCCAACAACTTGGATGACAATTCTGTTGTTTTGCAGAAACAGGCAGAAATTTGTGAATTCATAAACTTAAAAGATGGCACAGGAACAAATGTAGAAGGTAGTTCACAGAAGACTGAATCTCAAAATCAGAGTTTTTCAAATGCAGAAAAGTGTTGTTATAATAAAATAGATTATAATGGCAGTGAGAAATCACATGGCAGCTATAGGGATGATTATCCTGTTAGGTTTGAAACTCTAACAAGGGATTTAGACCTCGAGATGTTTGATCAGTCCAGAAGCAGCAGTTCACAGGATGGAGATATGTCTACATCAGTGGCATCACATTCTGTTAGTGTAGATTCTTCTTTTTTTAACTCAGGGAAAAATAATACTTTTTTGACTGATAAGAACAATGTTGATAAAAAGTTAACAGGAACACAAAACAAGTGGAAAATGGGGAGAAAGAAAACATTTAATAAAACAAGGATAACTAAAGATGTATGCTTCGGAAAGATAGAAAAAGGTTTGGCTGTCACAAGCCTTGAGAAGGGTGGTTGGAATAGTGAAGCTGCTGCAGCGTGTACTAGTAAAGTGAATGAAGATAGCAACAAGATGTCTGCACCGCTGACCTCAACTGTTGTAGCCAGTGGAAATGTTAATTTGAAACAGTTTCAATGTTGCCAGTGTAGTAGTGTTTTTGCTGGTCGGAATTGCTTTAAGAAACATCTTTTAACAAAGCATAAAGGTTGCTCTGAATTTGTATGCAGAGTTTGCAAAGCAACATGTGCAGATGCAGAAAAGTACTTGGTGCATTATACAAATACACACACAGTAGAACAGAAGATGCAGCATGCACGTCGGAGACCTGCAGTGAGAATTAAGGTGAAGGAAGAAGTTAGAATATTCCAATGTACAGTTTGTATGAAGGTTTTTCACAAGAGAGGGTACCTGAATAGACACATATTTTATGGTCATAGACAGAACTTTTTGTGCTGGCATTGTGGGGAGGAATTCCCAAGTTTATCAGACTATAAAGAGCACAGTGAGAAACATGTGATTATTGGTAGGTTTGTGTGTGATTTGTGTCAGAAACCTTACAATAACATCTTCAGGCTGGTTGGACATCTGAAGAAACATTTGCACCTGCAGAATAAATGTGGCATTTGTGGCCTTGTTTATAGGAAGCAGGAATCATTGGCTAAGCATGTCGAAAAGCATACACTTGGACCGGCTCACATGTGCAAGATTTGTGGTAAACATTTTGTAAGGCGTTGTCGACTGCTGTTTCATATGAGGATCCACTCCGGGGAAAAGAGGTTCACTTGTGAGCTGTGTGGGAAAACTTACACTCAGAAAGTCAGTTTAATACATCACAAGCGTTGTCATACAGGAGAACAGCCATACGAGTGTGAAATTTGTGGCAAGCGAACACGATCTTCAGGAGAGTTAAAACAACATAAGAGAAAGCACAGTGATAAGTATTTCTGTGTGTGTGAGATTTGCGGCAGAGGTTTCAGTTATACTTCTTCCTTGGCGAAGCATCGTTTAGGACACACAGGCAAGAGGTCTTACGCTTGTGATGGGTGTGGCCGGACATATATTTACAGAGAAGGGCTGAGGACTCACCTCAAATCATCCCGCTGCCCAGGAAGAGCTGAAGCTGGCATCAAGAGAAAACCCAGAGCTACGAAACTCTCGCTGTCCAAAGTGCCAGATACTAAGGTGGATGAGCTCAATGGTTCAGCTAAGTACATCAAAGCACCGACACAGGCTTAAAGGATGTTCTAGACTGGCATTGCATGCTGAGAAGTAATGAGCCCTTTTGTGGAACCAGTATGGTCTTTTGTCTAATTATTTTATTGGTTTATGTGTTTATATTTTTGCGTGGGAATATTGGTATCAAATTGGCTGTGCATTTGTCTGGTGGTGCCAAAGGTCTTGGATTTTCTTAGCGGTCATTTTTTAATGTTCAGGTCAGAATGAATTTTCATGTCATTTGCAGGTCCTCAGTTACTTCCCTTAGCTTGCTTTGCACACTTTAATACAAACTGCTAGCTACTTTCTTCAACCAGGCCGAAGCCTCTGATAAGGTCTGGAAGAATGGACTCATGCTAAAAATGAGCACACATCTATGTAAAATGGTTTTGGAATGTTTTTTTTTTCGACTGTGACCAACGTGGTGGTGTGAATTGTAGATTCAGAAAATGGCGCGATGCCTGTCGTTCAATGCTTGCGGGACCCGTATTAAAATTGATCACGCGCACAACTGCTGATCTGTTGACGACAAGTTCTGCTATCATCAATGATGAACTGCATTTCTAATGTTGGACTGTTTGTGTTAGCACTTCGGATGGCTACCATATGCTTTAATGCGAGTGTATGCTAGATATGCTGAGACAGCAGTCTGTCAATCTTTCCACAAGGGACTGTGATAGACATTCTGAGTGTTTTTCGCTGGCACAGGAGCGGAGCAAAGATGGGGCAACCCGTTTGCTGTGAAGCTGAAACTAAGACTACCAGACTACCAGACATGTAAAATGGTATTTATTTGCCAAAGTAAGACTTCCTTTGCAGGCTCTGCGCGAGAGTCAGACTGGAAGAACACGGAAGCAAATTGGTCAGACTTCAGAAGGGTATTATATCCCCTACCTTGTTCATGTTCTTCCTAAATGAGCTCTGAAACAATTTATGACTTGCACTCACAAGAATCTGCATGCAGATGACCTGGTCATATAGACTCAACCTGAACACACAGGAACAGCTAATGACCTGGTCATATAGACCCAAGCTGAACACACAGCAACAACTAATGACCTAGTCATATAGACCCAAGCTGAACACACAGCAACAACTGATGACCTGGTCATATAGACCCAAGCTTAGCACACAGAAACAACTAATGACCTGGTCATATAGACCCAGGCTGAACACACAGCAACAGCTAATGACCTGGTCATATAGACCCATGCTGAACACACAGCAACAGCTAATGACCTGGTCATATAGACCCAGACTGAACACACAGCAACAGCTGTCTATATGGGCAATTTTTGTGTTTGATATGTGTATGTTGCACAGCATTTGCAGTTATATGGTCTTTTTTAATTTGCTTTAATTACCTTTAAAATATTATACCATTCATGATACTTATACGCGTTGTTGCATGCAGTAATCAGAAATATGTGTGATGTATTTTTAAACAGTTACAAAAAAAAAATTGCTGTGGTAATGGATTGATTTCATTCAACAAGATAAAACTGGACAAATTTGTTTGTGCTGTTTGTACCTTGAGGATAAATATTTAGTAGTGCTATAAGTACTGTTAAGAAAACAGATCTGGGTGAAAAGTTATTGAACATATCAATTTCATATTGACTGTGCTTGTTTACTAATTATTAAACATCAGTATAATTATATGTTGTAGTAGACTACTAATAGTAATAATAACCATCAATCATTTAAATTTATGTTATACTAGCTGTACCCGGCCACGCGTTGCTGTGGCATAGTTTGGCTAAATGGAAATGAAAGAAAATAGAAATCGCACGTGTCTAATACAATCATTGTCTGCTCAGATAAGAGATAGTCTTTGATCCCCGCCCCCCTCCCCACCACAACTAAATCCACCTACTACTCTCTCCCTCATCAAAGGTTTTTTGAAAAGAAAGACAATGGAAATCGCTCGTGTCTGATATAGTTAATGTCACAATCATTTTTTGCACAGATATAGAGATAGTCTGGTTTTCCAACTTTAGAACATGCACCTTATAATTGTGTCTTTTTATTTTTGGTCGTTTAAATGGTGTTATTAGCACAGTAACAAAAATGGTTATTTGGTTATCACATGCTAAAGCTTTTTGTATTTTTATAGGAGACGGAAGTAAAGCTACAACTGTACTTGTAAATCGGAGGTAGCATTAGTAAAATATAAACAAATTAGGTAATGAGAACTTGAAAATCACGTGTAAAGCTCTTTAAGTTCTCTTAAATTTAAGTCATTACCCCCTCCCCTCTTCCACCGACTACTGCTCTCTCCCTCTTCGAGGGATTTGAAAATCATTACCTGACGATATTTTTGTTGTTGCTGTAACTGACATTGACATCCCTGTCCATCCGGACTAAAATGGGGAGCAGGAATTGTAATACGTAGTGAATGGGGCTAGTGTAATATTTACCACATCATCCTTCAAGTACCAGTACAACTACTACCACGACCACCACTACAGAAGCTAAAATAATGTCACTGCTATCTGTGTTACCATTGGAGTAGACCGAGAGTCGTGAGCCAGAAGATTTGGTTCTGCATGGCTAGTGCTGTCGCCACAGACTGGTCAGGTTAGGATGTATAATTTCGCTTCCCGACAGAAGAACGCCATAACCTTACCGGCGGTCTTCACATGAGAGCACTACGGTGTAACAGCCCAACCACAACTATTACTGCTGCTGCTACTTTTAGTGGGTAAAGCAGTTACTGTGACTTAAAGCTCTCTCAGTTACCAGTTTGCCCCCCGCCCCCATCTCCAACAAAAAAAATTAACCGACAACTCTTTCCCTCATTGAAGTAGTTGGAAGAAAAAAAAAAAAACTTGAAAAGCAAATGAAAACAGGAAAAAAAAAACCATAATTAGGAAATGAACGCTATGGTAAACAGCACAGCTTAAAATTCCAACGCAAATGAAATAACTAAATCTAAATGAAAATAAATGGAAAGCTATGAAATTTCAGCGTAACCATGCAATCGGAAAGTTTTAAAATGCAATCATAAGTATGCGAAATGGTACAATTTTATTATCAGTTAGTTTACCCATATACTTGTCTTTTTTTTTTTTTTTTAAAGTATTAAGGGCAACATGGCTAGGGCTGTCACCACGACAGAGCAGATAAGGATATTATTTTAGTCCAGGGTAAAAAAAAAATTACTACTGCGGATTCGAACCCTGGTCTCCCGCACAGGAACCCAGTGTTGTAACCATTCGACCAAGCAGCCACTTCATAGAAGCAACGAAAAGAGAAATAAACTATTTAGATGTGTGACCCTACTACCACTGTGTCTGCTTATAACACAACTCAAAACCGCAGGCAATTGTTTTCTAATAGTCAGATACTCCAGATATATTGATGAAACGGCACAACAATAGAAATCGCACGTGTCTAACACAGTTAATGTCGCAGTCAATGTCTGCGCCGACGTCGAGATAGTCCTTGATGCCCCCCATCCACCCTTCCCATCGAAGGTTGTTTGAAAAAAAAAACAGAAAATAGAAATCGTGTTTAATATGGTTATTGTGGCAATCACTACCTACACAAATATAGAGATAGTCTTGTTTGCTGTACCACGACCAACTCTATGTTATTAGAGAAGGCTTTGGCTGCACGTAACTCGCCGGCGAATAGCGGAAGACTTGCGTTCTGACTACAGCGTTTGCGCAATTACTAACATGGCTATAATTAGATGTCACTAACAATCTAAATATTAGTTTCGAACATTTTTGCTTAAATTGTGGTCACCTATCTCTAACAGTGACAGGTTGAGTTTCAAACCTTTATGGTTTAACATTCGGTATCAAAACAACCATATCCTGAAAATTTCAGCTAAATCGGTTCAGTAGTTTCCGAGTCTATAGGGGGCAAACAAACACACAAACATTGATTTTTATATATATAGATATTATATGTGTATGTTTCACAGCAGTATTTCTGATATTTCTTTACTTTTGCTGGAATAACTTTCAGTTTATATCCAAACGTTATTGATGTTTATGTTCATGTTGACTGTAGCAAAAGCATTTTTGTTTGTTTGTAAGAGCCTTTATTGTTATATTTAAATAGCATATTTATTTACCTTAAAAATGACATATAGTTCTATAAAATATGTCGAAAATTAATGAATCTGTAGTTTAATTTGTGTATACATCTCCTAGATAAAAACTGTGGAGGCAGAGGGACTCCATCTTGCACAAGAATGGGATTCCCCGTTGACCTGTTTGGCCTATAAATAGAGAAGACCGTGGTTTTACCCACCAAGACTCCCCGACACACAGTCGCGAGTCAAAACACCGAAGAGGAACGATTACGTCCCCGCAGCAGAATAATTGCCTGCTCGATTAGCAAAGAACTTCACACAACGGCAGATAAAGTGTTGGCTCTCACCGCCTTGTCTCCACTAAATGCACACAACTGGAGCATTCTGAATTATAAACCAAATCCCAATACAAAATTCAAACTCTCCAACAGAATAAAATACAGTAGTACCCAGAATTACAAATAAAGGTCACACATCTGTACATGCGTCCGCACTGATTGGGAACGGGTTAACCTTCAGCTCAGCGGCTAACCACGCTTTGTTCTTGCAATACCTGTGGAGACCGCTGTTAGCCTTTTATCTCGAGAAACCAGTGTCTCACGCGTCAAGTAGCGTGGACTTTTTGCACTAATCTCTGTCATCATTATCATCTAGCGTCTTTATGAGTGGCGTAGGCAATCACGCCTCTTACCTCTGGTACAATGCCCGGCTCGCTAGCTCAGTTTGTTGAACCTGACTTCGACCGGGTGACGAACTCCTTGTGGTCCAGGTTCACGCCCAGGTGTCGGCAGAAAAGCCACATTTCTCCCAAACATACGGTATCTATCATGAAATCAAGGCCGAAGGGTTGCGGTATCTATAGTACCAAGCCTAAGTGTTAACAACTCATGGTTTCTGGATTTAAAAAAAACAACAAAGTGAGTTCAGCACACAACAGGAAGTCACTCTCTTTCTAGGCCGAAAACGTGAGTTGTACAATCTTTATAGCCGAGCGCTTGAGTTGAAAAGCATACAAGTTGCATTCACATCAACCCGCCCCCTCCTCCCCACACACACACACAACAATCAGCAGAGAGCAATTGAGTTATGTGTTAGATCTATTACTTCCACAAACCAACGACCGGCTCTATTTCTGGAGAAGGCGGTGCACAAACCAAACCACATCCACCATTCCAAACCAGCACAAGAGGAACGCACTACGACCAACAAAAAAAAAAAAACACGAGTAAATAGGCTTCGTCAACTATTTTATTAACATTATACGTCTACCCTGCTATTAATATATGAAGACGCCTGTAATTATTTTCATAATTTTGGATCTATCCAAACCCGAAAAGAGTTTTCAGATCTTTTAGCAAAGTAAAATAACTCAACATTTTCAAACTATAAATGGTGGTATGAAAAGACGTTATTTAAGGAATAGTTGTGAACTAGAACTGGTAACTCTAGCCATCTCCTTGTGAGATGAAGTTTCTCGTTATTTTGAAGCCTCACCATGGCTCTTGTCAGGGGCCGCAATATAGCTCGGCCATAAATATGGTCTAATGGCTGAACGCGGTTTCTGGGACCTCTCCACGAGTGATCCTCATCCACATGGTGGCACTTTGTTTCATCTGGTATTTATCGCCTGTGTGCTGTCCTAGTGGGGTAAAAATCTACTATTATTACTACTACTACTACTACTACTACTACTACTACTACTACTACTACTACTACTACTACTAGTAGTAGTACTGGCTCTTACGAGAAACGCCTTGTCAGACTAGGACGGAACAGATTCGGAAGCACACTAGAGGGTACAAGGGAAAAATAATATGAAGAATGAACCGGACGGAGGATGACAGACGAGGACAAACATTAAGAAGGTAAGGATAAAAGGAACACACTAGGGCACAGGCAGGAAGGAGCGCTCTATCTCTGAGGAAAAGAACATAAGTCTAGAGAGCTGGCGCACACATCACAATCTTAGCCACGCAAGTGGCGCAAATAAACCAGACTATAACTATAACTGGAGACTGTTGGCACTGTTACTGGAGCCGGTCGTAGTAGAAGTCTCTGATCTGGTAATCTGGTAATCCTAGTTTCAGCTCCATAGCAAACGGATCACCCCACAGATGCTCTGCTCCTGTGCCAACGAAAAACAAACGCAGCTCACAGTGTCACGTCATGCACTTAACTCAGAAGTTGGGCGACGAAACTACATCCTTCCAGTCTACAAATGGAGCAAAAATGCAACGGCCACCGTCTGGCCAAAAAACATTTGCTACGGTTTTAAAAAAATTAAAAAAAAAAAAGGTGGCCGTGCCTAGCGTCCATTTTGACCGGAAGAATTATATGAGGGTTAATTAACGGTCACCCCAGCAGTACCCTCATTATTAGCTGGGGAAGGGGCTTAGGACATTACATCCACCAGCAGGCGTCGCCCCTACAACGACCTGCCTGCCATCGTTAACAACTGTTCACCCAACAGCCATGCAGTTCTTTGGCACGAAGGAGACACCTTGAACTTGGGTTTCGTACTGCCGACTCCCTACTAGGATGTTATTTTATGTTTTGTTATCACAATTAATGTCACTGCATATTGGGCATACCCATGCGTGCTCAGTTCTCCGAAGCAGCAGCCACTCCAAAGTACTTCTACTAATTGTTCCCATGAGAAGCTGGTTATATTGTCTCCTTTCTCGGCATCGAAGACAGCAAAGACGTGCATCACCATGCTTAACTCCCATGTCACGCAATCGTGTTAGTGTCAGGGATTCCTCATTCTCCACTAGCCCAGTTCGTACAGCGTTGACTATATCTGCTCTGTCCATACTTTGTCCCGCAATCATTAGTGCAGGACTTGCCAGTTGGTCTGCTCGCTCATTTCCCTTCACCCCCCCCCCCCCCATGACCCTGTGTGTAGATCCAGGTTACGGAGGTTAAGTGCGATTTCCGAATGCTTTCTATCCATTCAGAGCGCATACTGCCTGTTGCTATCTTCTGAAGCATATTCATTGAGTCTGAGACAATTATTACCTGTGTGGCGGTTTGCTCGGATACCCATGCTAAAGCTCTAGAAGCAGCGGCTATTTCCATTGTCATGCTTAACGTGGTTGTCTGGTAAGCGCCGCTGTCCTCATGTATTGTTTTCCCCTTTCTTTGCGCTGTGTATGCCCATGCTGACCTTGATCCGCGCTTCACGGATCCATCTGCGTAGATGATGGTATCTTCTGGGTCTGAATGCTGATCTATCAGTTCCTTTACTTCTGTGTCTTCGGCCGCAGGAATTTGATCCCTGCAGTACCTTCCGAGTGTGATGACAACCTTAGAGATGCCATGCATGTCTACTGGTGTATTCGTCCATTCTTTTCCGTGGCTGATCACGTCAAGGCCACATACCTGCTGGATTAAATCCTTAGCCCTTGCCATCCAAGAACGGCCTCTTTTGAGACGCGTTCCTTTTGTCTCGTGAATAGCTTTGTGTAATGGGTGGTTAACGTCCGCCGATACCCTCATGTAAGCCTTGACCTGTGCCACTTTGTATCTGCTTGTCATAGTCGGCAGACCCAGGATGTAACGCATGGCGTTGCAGGAGGTGTCTTTTGTGCAGCCGAGTATGAGTCTTATGGCCTCATTCTGTACTCGGTCCAGTCTTTCTAGCTGGGTTTTGCTGACAGTGAGGAGGCCAAGACCATAGTCAATTACGCTAAGCACAAGCCCTTGATAAAGAAGGAAAAGTAGACGTTGAATATCAGCTGCTGCTAGCACCTTGAGTGCTGTCAAATTTTTCCTGGCTCTAAGTATGACGTTGTCTACGTGGCATTTGTATGACAAGCATCTGTCAAATGTCATGCCCAGGTATTTCATGGTGTCCGTTCTCTCGATCTCCACACCACAGATGCTTACGACTGGCGTTGGTGTACTCACGATGTGGGTATTCAGAGAGAACCATGTTAAGGAGGCTTTGGACGGGTTCACCTGAGCTCTTGATTCCTGGCACCACTCACTAAGTCTGTCTAGTTCGTGTTGTAGTGTGGTTGTAATTTCCTGCCTGTTTTTACCTCGACGGTAAACAAGGATATCATCTGCATACGACATTGTTCTGCCTAGGCCTACGCGTTGTGCACTAGTGACTCCTGCTGTGTACACATTGAAGAGCACAGGCGACAATGGTGATCCCTGGGGCAGACCCATTAGGACGCGTTGAGGTTCGGATGTCCATTCACCACATCGAAGCGACACTGTTCTTTCAAATAGCGCTGCTGCGATCCAGTTGACCAAATTTGTTTCTATCTGCATATCCAACAGCAGTCTGATGAGCATGTTGTATGGGACGCTGTTGTACGCATCTTCTAAGTCAATTCCCTCCTGGAAACCCTCATATGTGTCGTAGGCAAATACTGCAGCACTGAACCATGTATCTCTTCCTGGTCGGTAATCACCTAGTGTAGCGGGGAATAGGCCACCCGACTCCAATATTTGGGTTAACGTTCTGGCAACGATTTTTTCCATGAGTTTTCCTACAGTGTTCTGGAGTGTGATGATTCTGTAGCCATTTATTCTCGTGTGGTCTTTTCCTGGCTTAGGAACCGGTCTGAGGTAGCTGTGGAGCCAGTCATCAGGAATAAGGCCAGTTTTCATGGTGTTGTTAAAGAACTCTCTGAGAAAATATCGTCTGACAAGAATCAGTTTCATTTTTGTGCCAGGTCACTCTGGGATAAGAGGGAGTGAACGAGCGGATATAACCAAATTGTGACCGGTACTATCAGTATTGGAACTCTGTGCAGGCTGCTGAAGATGAGGACGGAGCATGCATATTAATGTCCCGAGTGCAGTGATGTCAATTCTTGACTCAACTCTTGTTTTGATTTGTGGCTAACAACACTTTGAAAATGAATTATACATTTTACTAAACTGCAATCAAACCAACCGCAACAACGTTCGAGAAACACTGTCGCCCATCATTAAACCGTGTCGGGTGAATCAATTATTAATATTATTTTACATTGGACAGTCACACAGCTACAGCGTAAGTAGAAAACGCATTTTTATTAAACAGCATTAACGCCAACAATATCTCTAACGTATAACTTTAATGAATCAGTGGTTAAAAACGGACTCAGAAATAGTTTTTAACATAAATCTCGAACAAGGCAAAATGGCGGTTTACCACTGTCCGTATTAATGCCGTATTCAAGAACACAAATCATCCTGCGAGTTTTGGATTAAATTTGCGAAAACTGGAGTAAGGAAAAATTTAATATTTATGTCAGCACTACATTTGTTAGCATGTTTTTCTTGAGCAACAGTAATAAATAAAATAAAACAGTTCATTGAATTTATTGGCTCTTCTCCGAACTTCTAACCCACTGCCACTACCGAACTAAACTTCTAGTAACATATCGCTGAGACTGAGACCCTGTTAGAGCATTTGTTTCGTTTTTTCGAGCCGATCCTAGATTTGCCGCGATTTGTTCGTCGGCAGAAAGTTTGACAGTGGAAAGTGTCGCTATCGTCGTCCGCTACCATCGTCTGCAGTGTTGCGTCTCTTAGTAGCTACTTCAGTGAAATTTTTAAAATGCCCTCTACACCAAAAAAACCAGCACAGTTAGATAGCTGTAAACAATCTCTTTCCAATGGTACCTCATTTAGGCTTGTATGTCATTTTTGAGCTGAGATATGTAGGTTTTTGTGGAGATGAGATGTAAAAAACAGCCACTTAAACTTGTGACCAGAAACAAGAAGTTTTTCTCTTCGCAACCTACTGCGCAGTTCTGTATCGGCTTTGTTGACATTGGACTGTCATTGGACAAGATGGCAGGCAATGAGACTCAGCCGCATGCGATTGCCTAAAAAATGTCACTGTAAATCTAAACAGCCAAAAACAGGAAAGACATTTTATATACAAATGTAAAATTGGACGAAGAATTCAATTATAACTAGCATTACCACATCTGGTAACGTTTTAGGCCAAAGCCAACCTCGAATTTACCGCTATTTTCAATCAAACTGATAGACTAACAGAAAAACAGAGGACGTCCGGCTGTCGTTGAAATGCGCTGTTAATCGAGTTCCTTCCCGCCGTTTTCAGCTATTTAGAGTGGGTGAAAATCACACCAATCACAAAATTTCATGAGAGATTAGGACCTATCCCGAAACCCCAGCCGACATTTCCGAAACAAGTTTCAAACGGTTTCTATGGTAACGGAAATTTTCGAAAAGATCGCAATTTCCTGAAACTGTAGTAGCTACTCTTAGAATTGTCAGGTAATCAGAAACAATAAGAAACAGGTCCGCAAGTAACATATCGCTGAGACCCTGTTAGGGCATTTGTTTCGTTACCACCGTGTGAGTTCCGGGGCTCCATTGTGGGGAAAACAAGAATAGACCCACTGCCTCCCCAAAAGCATGTCGTAAGAGTCGACTAATTGGGGAGCTTCATTTGAAGTCGGAGAGGCAAGGAATCAACAGTCTGTATTTAAGAGAATGAGATCTGTAAACCAGATGCACACGCAACACTCAGGTTCTGGAGCAGGACTGCAGTTCAGTAGTGGACGAGCAACCAGAACTTTCCGCCAGAGTGTACAGCTGGTGAACACGAAGAAGAAGAAGATTTGTTATCATTATACGGAGCCGGCATATTTTTAATTGGACTGCGCCCCGAACGGCAATTTCAGGCCTCAATACTGCGGGGGGTAGAAGTTCGGATGAGAGCCAAATTATTAATTCCTTTTAATTCTTTGCATTTAATTTTGTAAGTAAATTGATTGATTCATTTCAATTGATTGGTCAGTTTGGCAAAAACTTAAAAACTTTGAGGCCCCGAACCACCTTAGACCGTTGAGCCATCAAAGCATTTGTTATTTCCTACAACTCTTTCCATTTCCTGCCCAGATTTATTTCTGTCTCTATTTTGATTTTCTGTATTTCCCTTGTATTTTGGGCAGTCCTTGAAAAGGCAAACCTTCCTAAGGGTTCACAATGGTTCATTCAGTTAATCCAGTTTCGTCCTTTTTAGGATGAAATTTTTTGTTATTTGAAGCCCCACCCTGGCTTTTGCCAGGGGCCGCTATATAGGCAGGCCATAAATATGGCCAATTGTCTAAACGCGGTTTCTGGGACCTCTCCACGGCAATCCTCAGCCACATGGTGGCACTTTGTGTCATCGGGTGTTTATTGCTTGTGTGATGTCCTGGTGGGGTAGAAAGTCAGTCAGTCAGGGGACATGATTAATGATTATGTGTGACTGACACCCATATATTTGACCATCTCTGGTGTTATACCATCATGACCTGCTGCTTTTCCCAGCTTAATCTTCTCAATAGCTGCCTTCAACTCTACCATCCTGATGTTATCATCCTCATGGATGATTTCCTTCTCAGCAGTGGGGTCCATTATTTCTGGGGCATGACTTCCTTAAACGCCAAGGAGCTCTGAGAAGTATTCTTTCCATCTGCCCATGATATTATCTGTAGAAGTAAGCAGAGCCCCTTCCTTGTCTTTTATGAATTTCAGTGGGCACTCTTTCTCCTTCCTCATGTTCTTGAGGGTCTTGTAGAACAGTTTTTGATTTTCTCTTGCATTCTTTACCAACTTTTCTCCAAACTCTTCCCATGATTTCTGTTTTGCTTTAAGCACAATATTTTTGGTTTCTGTTCTGAGTGCCACATATTGTTTATACTTCTCTATTTCTTCAGCTGTGTTCCTGGCTGCCAGGTATTGCTTCCATGCCCTTTTCTTTTCTCCTATTTTCAGTTTGACTTCTTCTGTCCACCAAGGTGTCCTATGTCCCCGCCTTCCACTTGGGACGTCACCAAAGGCTTCTACTGCAGCTGCTGTGAGGATATTCTTGAATCTGCACCAGAGGGTTTCAGTGTCCTCTGATGGTTCTTCTTCAGTTCCTATTGCTTTCACTATAAGCTCCTGGTATCTAGCCCTAATATCTGGCTCTCTTAGCCTGTATGCCTGAATCCTCATCCCTTCTTGGTTGCTTGGTTTCTTGCATGGTTATGGTTGTCGGTGTTGCCTTGTTGGAGCAGTTCTTTCAGTTGTTCTCTTTATTGTGACCAGATAGTGGTCACTTCCAATCTCTGGTCCTCTCATGACTCTGGCATCTCTCACAAACTTGAATGAACTTTTCCTAACTATGGCATAGTCAATAATGGATTTTTAATTCTTTGAAGGTTCACATCTTGTGTATGCATGTATACGCTTGTGGGGGGAATTTTGTGTTTGTAATGACAAGGTTCTGTTCCCTGCAGAATGTGAGAAGTCGCTTGCCATTATCATTCAAAACATCTTCACCATATCTCCCGATCACTTCACCCTATCTAGAGTAATCATTTCCTACTCTGGCATTTAGATCAATTTAACATCAACTCGCTAATCTTCATTTGGCCCGTACACAAAAACAATATTGATAATTTTATCTTCTTCTTTCAGATCTAACACCATAATTCGCTCCGAGATGAATTTCCATCCCTTGATGTTACTAACTTGGTTCCTGGCCACAATACAGCCAACACCTTCCTTAGCTCTCTCCGTTGTAGGGACACCACTGTAGAGCAGCATACTTCCATCATGATCTGTGATTCCTTGCCCCTTTTTCTTGCTTTCAGTCAGAGCCAAGACTCCTAATTTCACTTTCCTCATCTCCCCTACTAACTCCTTTTCCTTCCCGTTAATGCCTCTTATGTTCCATGTTCCATAAATCGTCCATAAGCCATGCCAGTTTTCTCTCTGTAGTTACTTGTAATCATAGTTTAAGGCAACAGGTAGTTTGCCTGTTGTGCCTTTGCATGGTGGAGGGGCTACCTCCTTGCGGCCTCCATGCAGGCCGTCTGGCTGATTCACGGTTACCCACTACTTCCGGAGACGCCAGACCCTCCTGCTTTTACAGCCGGGCTTGGGACCGGTCTTAGCGGAGTTACTCTAATTTATAACAATATTAAATATAAAAGAACATTATTAGTATTATGTGAACTTACACAAACAATGGATTATGTTCCCTGGGGTCTGCAACTTACAGTAATGTTAACTTACAATAGATTCCGTCCCCTAGGGTCGCCGTTGCAAGGATTGCCTTAAGTTGTTTATTACCATTTCCCCCCACCCCATTTTTTCTTTCCCTCTGCATGAGTAGGACTTTTCTGTTTTATTTATTTTCTCTAGTTTTACTTTTACTAATTAACTTTTTGGATTTCTCATGCAGCTGTCCTTGCTGTTCATTCATTGCAGCACAAGCATTTTTTTTTCTCTCTTTCACAAAATGTTTTAAAGTAAATCGAGAGGATAAACTAAATTGAACCGGGTTTTATCCCATATGGTTTAGTCTCTCTCTGCAGAAGGACTAGCTGCCTGCAGATAGCGTCATACAAAGCCTGAACGCAGCTCTGATAATAATCCCCAGTTACCTACATAATAATTGCATTCATGAACTGAATGACACAGCTGTAAATGAGCTGTAAATGAACTTACGGCATTCAGAGCACAAGGCAAACAGTTTGACCACTTTGTTTGAGTTTGAATCTCTTCAGTTCCCTGTATGGGTTCCGGGGCCCTATTTTGGGGGGGGGGGGGGGGGGGGGGGGGGGGGGGGGGGTAACAAGAATAGATCCACTGCCTTTCCAACAAGCATGTTGTAAGAGTCGACTAATTGGGAGCTTCCTTTGAAATTGGAGTGCATCTGTCTGAGAGGCAAGGAAAAACAATCTGCACAGTTAAGTTAGATCTGTTAAACAGATGTGCACGCAACACTCAGGTTCTGGAACAAGACACAAGTCCAGAGGTTGACAAACAAACAGAATTTTCCGCCGGAGTTTACAGCCAGTGAACGCGAAGAAGAAAGAAGAAGATATTTCTTCATATCATTTTAGCTGATACCAGGTAGTCATAATGATGATGAAAGTTTTTATTTTGCCTTTCCTGTCCCAGCAGAGCGTAACTTTCTACCAACTAGCATTGAGCCATTTGTCATGTAGATTTTTTAATGATTGTTAGATTTTACAGCCAAAGTTCTCTCTTAATCCTCAAGAATATCCCATAAGGTGTTTTGGTCTAGATTATCAAGTATTATCCTGATCTACAAACATAATTGTTGATCACTACTTTCAATGATTTTCCTGCATACTTGTCTTAATGTAAATATGCGCTGCAACAGTGGACTTATACCTGATGGGTGGCCTTTTGAAATCTCTTTTCAAACGTCTGTCAAAGAAATATGGGGCAGTGGATTGTGAATATTGGGCAGTTAGTTAAACACTTTCAGGATGGCATATTTGCTTGGGCTTGGACAGAATTAATTTTTAGCTGAATCTTTTTACTGCAGCTTGGTAAAGCTAAAACATTCCTGAAGAAAAGTATTGACTGAATAGTGACAATATATCAAATTAAAGAGAAGTTAAAATAGAATACATGTAAACTATATAAAAAATCAGTATTGCGACAACAAAATATTAAAATGAGACCACATTCAGGGATGTTGTTAGACACACACACACACATTTTCGACATGGAGTTTTTGCTGATCATACTTTTTAACAGCAACATTGGAATCCATTTTTAAGAATTCACATACCTTCTCATTTTTTTTTCAGTTGTGCATCGGCAGGTCTTTATTTAAAACAAGTAATATAAGCACTTAGGATTTTATGACGATTTTGTGTGTATCAAATTTTAGAACAGCCAAAAAAAAAAAATGGAATCACACTGTAGTCCTCTAGCTGGCAAAAGCTTAAAGAACATACATAATTTGGCTAATTCCAGTTTTCAAAACAGGTTCATACAAATTCATTCCCCTGCTGAATGAAACAATATTATAGTGTCTTTAAGTCGGCAACCACTTAACTCTTTGAGTCCCAAGGAACGCATCATACGTTCATAGATTTATACCTAGAAGCCCAATGAATGCAAGATGCACTGATTTTACATCTCTCTTGACTACCCCTTGGGCCTGTGATGCTAAACCCCCTGGGACTCAAAGAGTTAAGTGGCGAAATGTCTACACGTGACAGATTCTGCTGCCACCTACATGATTATATGGGTGGAAAGATTTAATGAGCCCTACAACAAAAATATTAATGGGAAAAACAATAAGAATAGGATATCAAATGAAATCAGAAATTGGAGATAAACAGGGTTAAGTGTAAGTCAAATGCACAAATAACACCATATTGAGAATGCTTATAGAAATAATGACACTCCTTTGAATGGTGACCCTAGAGGGCACAATCTGTTGCTTGTTTACTGTGATCATAGGGAAGACAATCCATTGTTTGTGTTCATTTTTTTTAGTATCCAGAAGCCAATAGTTGTAGACCCTTAGGCTCGGTATTATGGATATCACAACCTTTTTTTAAATGAAAAGGGGGGGGGGGGGGAATAGCGTAACAGCTATACCCTGCCTGCTGGCCCAAAGGTCTCTTACGTTCAAATTTGCATCTAGTCAGAAATTTTTTAATAACAGTGGCTGCCAGGTTGGCTTACCTAAAATGTCTTAGGAAGTAAATGCGACTGGCCTGTTGACCACATCACTCTTCGAGTGCTGATTGGTCTATAAATATAAAAGTAGGGGTCTAGCGTCACATTACCGATGTGCCAGTGACACTAAAAGGGTCATTACTGAACTTAGTGTGTAAAGCATAAGTAGAGGTTTCTTTTCACTTCAATAATGTCACAAGAATGTATGCTATATTGTTCATTATCTATATACTTGTATTTAGCAGCAGTGAAGCTTTGTTGTTGGGAGTTTTTGTCCCTATGGAGTTCACTGTAAACAGATACCTTTTCACTTGTATTGTCAGCTGACTATTTTATTTACGTTTTGATTCCAGAAATCTTGGTGGAGTCATCAAGAAAGACTCATCCAAATATTGAAGGGAAATTTGAGGTTGGAATCTGAACTATGTTTTTTTAATACATGTTAACGGTTTACAGAAACTTTTAGTTTGTGGAAGATCATTTTATATCATGGAATTCATTTTACATCTTCCCCAAGAAATTAATAAGGATGGCACCTTATGGCAGACATGGGATAGTTTCTATAAAAAATGTCAGTTGTATCAAAACACAGAATTACATGGAGTTTCTCTAGGAGAATCGTCATCGTTGTTACTTTTTGCAGGCAGCCATCATGTTAATTCTATATGCTCATCCCTGAAAGTATATAATTTAAATCTGGAGAAGTTAACAAAGGTTTTACATGTTGTTGAGCAGGTTTGCCTTCCATATTTTATTCTTTTGTTTGAAAGGTTCCGCTATTTCAGCTTGAAACAGGACTTGTCCAACAACTTGGATGACAGTTTTGTTGTTTTGCAGAAACAGGCAGAAATTTGTGAATTCATAAACTTACAAGATGGCACAGGAACAAATGTAGTAGGTAGTTCACAGACGACTGAATCTCAGGATCAGAGTCTTTCAAATGCAGAAAAGCTTTGTTATAATAAGTTAGATTATAACGGCAGTGAGAAATCACATGGCAGCTACAGGGATGATAATCCTGTTAGGTTTGAAACTCTTACCAGTAATGTAGGCCTTGAGATGTTTGATCAGTCTGGAAGCAGCAGTTCACAGGATGCAGATTTGTTTACATCAGTGGAACTTAATTCACATTCTGTTAGTACAGATTCTTCTTGTCTTCAGCCAAAAAGGGATAATACGTTGTCTAAAAAGAAGAAAAATGTTGGCAAAAAGTTGACAGGGATACTAAACAGGTGGAAAGTTGTGAGAAAAGATAAATTTAGTAGAACTAGGAAAACTAAAGATGTTTACTTTAGAGAGATGGATAAAGGGTTGGCTGTCACAAACCTTGAGAAGAGAGGTCGGAATAGTCAAGCAGCATGTACTGATAGAGTGGGTAAGGAAAGCAAGATGTCAACACCACTGTCTTCAACTATTGTAGCCAGAGAAAATGTTAATATGAAACAGTTTCAGTGTTGCCAGTGTGACAGGGTTTTTGCTGGTCGAAATTGCTTCAAGAAACATCTTTTAATCAAGCATGAAGGTTGTTCGGAATTTGTGTGCAGAGTTTGCAAAGCAACATATGCAGATGCAGAAAAGTACTTGGTGCATTATACAAATGCACACACTGTAGAACAGAAGATGCGCCGTGCACGCCGGGGACCTGCAGTCAGAATTAAACTGAAGGATGAAGCTAGAAAGTTCCAGTGCACAATTTGTAGGAAAGTGTTTCATAAAAAAGGGTACCTGAATAGACACACATATTATAATCATAAACAGAGTTTTTTGTGCTGGCATTGTGGGGAAGAACTTCTGAGTTTATCGGATTATAAACAGCATAGTGAGAAACATGTGATTATCGGTAGGTTTTTATGTGATTTGTGTCAGAAACCTTACAATAACCTCTTCAGGCTGGTTGGACATCTGAAGAACCATTTGCAACCACAGAATAAATGTGGCATATGTGGCCTTGCTTTCATGAGGCATGAATCATTGGTTAAGCATCTGGAAAAACATACAGAAGAACCGGCTTATATGTGCAAGATTTGTGGGAAACATTTCGTCATGCAGGGTAGATTACAGTGTCATATGAGGACTCATTCCGGGGAAAAGAGGTTCACCTGTGAGCTGTGTGGAAAAACTTATGCCCAGAAAGTTAATTTAATACATCACAAGCGTTGGCATACAGGAGAACAGCCATACGAGTGTGAAATTTGCGGCAAGCGTGCACGGTCTTCTGGAGACTTGAACAAACATAAGAGAAAGCATAGTGATAAGTATTCCTATGTGTGTGAGATTTGCGGCAGAGGCTTCAATTACAGTTCTGCCTTGGTGAAGCATCGTTTAGGACACACAGGAAAGAGGTCTTACGCTTGTGACGTGTGTGGCCGGACATATATCTACCGAGAAGGATTGAGAGATCACATTAAAGCATCCCGCTGCCCAGGAAGAGCTGAAGCTGGTATTAGGAGAACACCAAGAGCTACCAAACTCTTGCTGTCTGGAGTGCCAGATACTGATGTGGATGAACCTAAAGTGTTCAACCAAGCACCTCAAAGCACTGACTCAAAAGATGTTCCAGACTGGCATTGTATGCTGAGAAATAATGAGCCCGATGGAGCAACAAGCGTTGTTTTAGTGCCATCATTTTATTGATTTTTATATTTATATTCTTGAATAGGAGCTACGGTATCACAGTGTGGCTGTGCACTTGCTTGCTGATGCTAAAGGCCTTGGGTTCCGATCTGCTCGGAGACAGATTTTTATAATATTAGCTGGGCTGCCAGGTTGGCCTAGCAAAAAATGGGTACAAGTTAAGGCTCTAGGAAGTTAAGATAGCCAGCATGATGATGACCTCGTCAGCCATAGACCTGCCTTTGAAAAATATGCGTCTAGTGCTGGCTGTGTCGAAGGACAGGAAAAGAAAGGTTTACTTACTTTCTGTATTCTGGCACAGTTTATACTGGTTTTTCCAAAAGTATGCCTTAGTCTTGTTCTGTTTTGCCCACCATATCCAAAATTTAGTGAGTTTGTCTTTCTCATATTTTTATTAATTACAGTTGAATTTCAGCCTGTACACTTGGAGACAGTTATTGTTTTCAGTGGTTAAATATTGTTGTTTAAAACTTTCTATTTGGTAGTGCTACATTGAAAATCAAAATTTGTCTGTTCCACCTTGCACCTATTTATAATATTGAAATTAATTTTATTTTACATTATTCGTCTCATTATTGAGTTAAAATTCTCTTTTTAACATATCTTTTTTTGTGACTTTTAAGGTCTTGCTAAGCGTTGCATGTTTAAGGACATTTTATAGGGTATACCAATGGAAGTGCTGAAATTAAGTAGTGGGCATTTGAGAAAATATTAGGAGGGAAAAAAGAAGGTCAGAGAAGTACGTTTCAAGCTTCAACAGTTAGGGAACAAATAATATAAGCAGCATGGAGGATAAATTGGGAGAATGTCTAGAACACTTATTTAAAAAACTAAAAAAAACTACACAATTTCAATAACACAAGTCAACACAGAACAAAAAGAATTAATTCAAATGACAATCACTTGGTGACCCACTGCAAAAAAAATATTAGGGGGGGGGGGGGGGTTATTGGCCTCAGCACACCTCCCACACTTTCTTCACTGTCTGATGTATTTCCTGTGCAATTAATGGGGGAGGGGGGGGGGGGGGGTGGATGTTGCATGTGATCTTTCTTTTTTATTTCGAGATGGCCATAATCATTATCATTGACAGTATGTCCCTGTGTGGGTTCTGGGGCCCCATTGTAGGGAAAACAAGAATAGACCCACTGCCTCCACAAGAAGCATGTCGTAAGAGTTGACTAATTTGGGGCTTCCTTTGAAGAATGTTACATTTGCCTAAGAGGCAAGGAACCAACAGTCTGCAAACAGATAAGTCAGATCTGTAAAATGGATGTGCATTCAACACTCAGGTTCTGTATCAAGAACAATATCCAGAGGTGGACAAACACAAGAACTTTACAGCTGGTGAATGGGGAGGAGAAGAAGAAGAAGAAGATTGACCATATGGAAAGGTATTGCCATACCATACTGGGCTTGTCAGTGATTGCTGTTCTGTTTTAACTGCCTGTGTGTAGAATTTTTTATGCTGGAGTGGGAGAGATGTGTCTTGAGCCTTAGGATTTGAGGCCACATGGCCTCACGGACTGTGTTTAGTTAGGAGTAAATTTGTTTGCCTCTGATAGAAAAATCTATTCTTTACTTTAACCAAGGATTCACACCTAGGTCTCTAAAAGGAGAACCTCATGCTCTTGACCAGTTGACCAGCCCCTCCTCTGTGAGTGAGTGTAAAGATGCTGAATTTAAACTAATATCATTATTTTGTGACATTGAACTGTTGAAATCAATACAAATTGATGTTTATTTTGCTCTCTCAGTGTATTAAAACCTCTGTTAATGTACAACAGATTATACTAAATGAGGTATATCTTCTTTTGTGTGCTCTATAACCATGTTTTTGGGCGGCACTTGTTTTTTATTTAAACGTTTCCCCACCTTTTTTTTGCGCCATATGTCACTTGAGCCTTTCTATTTATTCGACACTATTTTTTCATTATGTAAAATGCCCTATACTTTTTTTAAAAAACGTTTTCTTTCTTTTTGTGTTAACTCAGTTCCCATTTTGTATTGTTGTTCACACATGTACATAGATGCACACAGACATTTGCACCATATGGGTGATTCAGTCAGAATGACACCAGCCTCCGGTACCTCCCAGAACTTATGAGAGTGACTGGCCTAAGAGGTCAGGTCAGATCTTAAATGTTCATCCTCCAGCACTTTCACTCCCGGACCAACACGGGGACATACCAGTGATGAATTATATTCTGTGTTTTCATCAAAACAGTCCTGGAGGGACTGAGACATATTTATTGTGTATACATCTTATAGTCATCATGCATCAATAGGTGATGTTTGTTTCAACCATTCAGTATGTTATATTTGCAGTAGTGTAGAAGGTAGATGCTAGCCTACTGGCCGGATGGTCTTGGATTTGAGTCTGCATTGGTTTGATTTTTTTTTTTTAAATTGTCCTTGGATGTCCGGTCATCCCAGCCTAAAATTGGTACCAAGTTATGAAGATGTCCTTGGATGTAAAGGCAGGCAGCGTGATGTTGACTAAATCACCCACTGAGTGATGATTGGTCTGTCTAGTATCATGTGCACCGCCGATGCGAAAAGGGACCTTTACTTTACTTTAGAAAGTTTTTGGTTAGCAAAGTCCCAAAATGTGTAACTAACTTTTGTTTTTTGTTTTAAATGGCTTACGATTAGTGTGTAAATATGTTGACAATCATTTAGTTTTTGCCAGCTATTATCACTTTTGTTTGTTCATTTTAAGTGTGTTATTAACTGGCTTAACTATGACAAATGCTTTGTTTGAATTCTCTGCCAGTAAGTTCTGTATCAGTCTTCTATTACCGGTCTTATATGTGTGTGTCTCTTTATGTTTTCAGACATCTGGATGGAAGGATGTTCCAGCTGTGACACCCAAACAGCTTGTGGGAAGAGAATTTAGGGGAAAATTTTCCAATTAAGCTTGTGCAGATACTAATTTTAAAGAAAACATTTCTGGAACGAGGAAACAAATTGAAAATTTTAGTGTAGATATATTTTGGTACCGGGAGACATCCCCAAGGCCAGAACATTCCCACGTCCAGATGGCTGTATTGTGAGAAAAACCAGGACTGTGGTTTCTGTTAATCTTAAATAAAACTGAAGCATTGGTGCGAAATTGTGTTGTAGTGTTTTAGTTAGTTGTTTATGCCTCAGCCACGTCTGAATCAACATTTATGTGCTTCAGTGGCAGAGATTCATCACTTTAAGGCTACCTCAGACAGGTCATCACTTGCTTTATGCCAGGATGGAGTTTAGCTTACCATTGCCCCAAAATTTGGCCAAAGACGGTGTATTGTCACGTCAGTGGAAGCAGTTTTATTATAGATTTAAGTCTCACCAGAATGGAAATGTATCTGCAGAACCTTTAGGTGAATTGACTTCCTTGCTGTTGTATACTGTGAGTCAAGAAATGAGTACCATATCGGAGCAGCTGAAAATCTTTGATATTGATGTGCCTAAGCTGAACAAGGTTCTTGAGGTGATAGAGCAGATATGTTTGCCTCGTTTCATTGTCCTGTTTGAGAGATTCAGGTATTTCACTTTGGAGCATAATGCCTCAGAGTCCTTGACTGACTTTATAAACATTCTGAAGAAACAGGGAGAGCTTTGTGAATTTGGTGAGATAAAGGACAGCGTCATGGCCAGTGCGTTAATGAATGGAGTGTCCAGTGAGAGCTTGAAACAGTCTGGTAACAGTGATGGGATTTGCTTTGATGATGCTGTGAATATGTTTGCGGGAGTTCCCATGTCAGATAAAAGTGCCGCTTTCACCAGTGCTAGTTTCACGGCAAGCAAGTCTAGGAAGAGTAAGAAGAAAAATGAAACAACATTCAGCCAGCAGGAGGTGGAGAAAAACATGTTCATGGTACCGCTGTCTGATGAGATAGATGACGAAGACGATACAGACAACCACATGATTCACACAGTTATGAATGTCAGTGAAAAGAAAGAAAGTGCTAGGAAGCCCAAAAAATCTTCAATAGCCTCAAAATGGAAGCCAAAGTTATTCCTTTGTTTTGCATGTGACAGTGAGTACGCTACAAGAAAGTCCTTTAGGCGACACATTGCTGCGAAACATTTAGATTGCAAGGAATATTTTTGTCGTCACTGCAAGAAAAAATTTAGAAATCGAACTGAATGTATAACACACTGTAAAGGGCACACTTCGACACCAGAAGTTCAGCCTCAACATTATAAAGACACCCTTAATACCGAATTCCTCTGCTGGTACTGCCAGGAAAAGTTTTCAAATTTGCAAGACTACAAGAAACATAATCTGACACATTCAGCTGTGCGAGTCTTTTCATGCGACTTGTGCCAGAAGAAAAACCACACTGTTATACGAATGATAGGACATGTCAAAGGTCATCTGCACCCTAAACATAGATGTCATATCTGTGCCAACTGCTTCGGGAGACCTGAGCTTCTTCAGGCTCACCTACAGACCCACGTGGCTAAGCCTCTGCACCAGTGTCAGGTGTGCAGTAAAAGCTTTGTCAGCGCAGACCGTCTCCTGGGACACATGAGGACTCATACGGGAGAGAAGCGCTTTACCTGCGAACTCTGTGGCAAGTCTTTCTCCCAGAAAATGAGCTTTGATTACCACAAACGCTGGCATGCTGGGGAGATGCCTTACGAATGTGACGTCTGCGGCAGAAAGGCAAGGTCCTTCGGGGACTTGAGAAAGCACAAGCGGCTCCACAGCGACAAGCTGCCGTATGTATGTGAGGTTTGTGGGAAGAGTTTCCGCTTCACGTCCAATCTCAACAGGCATCGCAGGGGCCACAGTGGGAAAAGAGCATATGCTTGTGATGTCTGTGGTCGAACATTTATCTATGGTGAAGGTTTGAGAGATCACATCAAAGCTGGTCGCTGCCCAGGTAGAAAAAATGAAGGAGAGAATAAGATGACCCCAAGAGTTCGAAAGCCGCGAGCACCAACCATCCTGAACCCTCATCCACACCTGAGCAATGACTACAGCCCAATTAATTATACAACCACACACCATGTTCCAGAGACGTTGCACCATGAACTTCCACCTTGGCAGTACATGGTCAGGAGTGAAGCAGACGAAGCCGGCGGTTTAGTGTTGATGCCTCCGTACTATTGACACGAGTAGTTCCAGTTTATGCCAAGCAGTAAAAACATAAGTCTAAATGCTTTCAGGTCTCAAAAGAGACCCAAAAACAGATAGCAACCCCAATGAAAATAGCTTTGGGTATCAATTTCAAAGAGGCAACATACATTGTTTCGCATGTTAAAATATTTGGCCAGGTTTATTTAGTATGCTCAAATCAAATGTATGAGAGGTTATAACAGGAATATCAGTTTCAAACAGGCAGCGTACACTGTGTTGCATGTTAAAATATCTATCCAGGTTTATTTAGCATGTTCAGATCAAATGACTGAGATATAATAAAGGGAAATAAATTGTTGGAAACAAATGAGGTGTTTATGTATCTTAAGACAGGATAAGGGTACCCAGATCACTTGTAATATTCCTAAATTAGTCAGCACAGTATTATTATGATAATTATGTAAAGAACACACTTAAAATACATTAAACTTAACAACCTGTACTCCTACAATCTGTTAAAATTAATACATGATTATTTATGCAGTATTCAGTAACCAAAAGTAATTGATAAATTCCATTATTTAAACATATATAAAAAAAGCCAACCTGTATCCCAGTTATAACCCAGATGAGTCATAAACAGGACATTACTTTTTAAATTAAAACGACACTGTCTGAAGTGTAGGAGCAGTTGTTCACACGTGTCGCGTTAATTTGGATGGAAAGAGTTAACTCTTTCAGTAGCAGTCATTTTCCTATACCTTTATTGGTTCAAGCCAGCAGGATAGGCTTTTCTGAATTCCTCATCACAAAACCAGGAGATTTACTAACCCAGTCTGCACCAGTTCTTAATTTAACCCCTTTTCCATTCCATAGTATTATGGTAAATGTTCAGACCCAAAAATGTATTAGCTAAAGTAGCAGTTTCTTAGATCATAATTTTCTCTCAAAGTCTATGCTGTGTGGCAGTGGTATCCACAGCCTTCTGTTTCATGGACTTTCAGTCAATTCTGACACAGATAATCCTCCATGCCATGATGTCAGACTGTCTTCTCTCTCGATCTCCCTCTGCCTCTTCTCCCCTCCAGCTTTCAAACTGTCACAATGCACTCCAGTTTTCCTCTTCTGATGACATGACCAAAGAATATTGATTGTCTCCTTCTAATGTCGGGACTCATTTCATGAGTCACTTTCTTTCAAGACCTCTTCATTACTTTTTTTTTTTTTAATGTATATCTGCCCAGGGTGTTAAATTTTTTTAGCTAAAAACCCTCATCTTCACGGCTTCCACATATTTTTTTTAACTAATTGACCAATGTCCATGATTTTTTCCGTATATCAGGATAGGATTTATATAGCTCTTGAGAATTCTTTCCTTTGTCTCATATCAAATGACAAATCAATTCTTCATTTTTAGAACAGAACAAGTTATTAGGAAAATCTGCTTTATACTGAAAGAATTAAAAATGATTTAGTTGTAGTTTACCGGTGCCAAACTGGTAGTACAGATGGTGATACGTACATGAACTATTGATAGTATGAAATTGTATTTTATTCTATCATAATATAAAAGGACATTTGGCTTGTATTGTAGTTTACAGCTAGGCTGTGATATCTGCACCTTTACCCATCACATCTGATTATAACCAGTTCATAAATAGTTGCCTTTTATGACATGCTTAATGAGGGCCAGTTGGTCTGACCTTTTTTCTTCTTCCAATTTCGGACCCTTGACCCTTGAACCTGTGAGGAGAGGAAACATTCATTTTTGAAATCAACATTTTTAGAAACATTTGGTCTTTTAAAGCAGATTATTTATGTGTGTAAAGTAGGCCAATTTTGGGGCAGTGGTAGCTTAGTGTGGGATGTGTGCTGGGTATGTTTCTACTCATGAGTTGCAAGTTCTTCTGATGGTTTAGGTGTTCACTTGTGCTGATTTGCAGATTTTCATGTTTTATTTTCACTTCGTATGTTCGTCAGTTAAGATGTTTCCACATCTGGATGTGCAGTGAACATATGGTGCTGGCTAGCTCCCATAATTGCATGGTTCGGTCAATGTTTTAGGGGCGGTGTGGTCACTATCATGCTGCTACTTTTACTTCCCAGTATATTTCCCAGTACCCGTAGACTGGAGATGTGTAGCATAATTTGAGCTCTATCAGTCCTAAATCATGTGTGGTGTGTGCTGTATGCTCTTCGCAGTGAATCTCAAACACTGCATACTATGTTCTTAACTGTTTTTTTTTCTTTCTTTTTTTTTTTAATTGGTCAGAGAATACTACATAAACCTGGCATTCCCCAGTTGTCACTTGCATGTGTGCATTATGTAAGATGTAAATATTTTGCCTGTTTGAAAGAATGTACTCAATGTTTTTATGTTGGTTTACCTTTTGGACATCAGTTTTAAAATATTTTAGGAGTGAAAGAGTTAAAAGTGCGTGTTAAATTGGCTGTTAACATTTTTTATCTAAACATGTAACATCGCATTGTTATTTTATCTTGATGCATATTTTTATGTAGGGAGCCACTGTGGCGTAACAGCTAGATGCTTGCCTGCCAGCCTGAAGGTCCAGGATTTAAATCCACTGATTACCCCATTTTTTTACGTGTAAGAAATGCCACCCCTCCACCCCCAAAGATTTATGTTTTAAATTTGGGGTTGTCTTATACACAGAATGTGTTTAAAATATTAGTATCCTGATTTTGGGCTTTAAAAAAAGGGGGTGGTCTTAAACATGGAAAAATACAATATTTTCTCATTTGACCTAGGTGCCCAGCTCGACCGAGCCCAAATTGGTTATTAGGTAAATATCCTGTGAAGATTGGTCTATAAAAATATAGGGGTCTAGCATTAAATGCTTGTTGAGCCCTATATACGCAAAAGATCTGTTATTTGACTACATTTTTATGTTAAATTTGCTGGTTAATCATTAGTGTATAGACCCAGAACTGTTTAGCGGACATCAAAGACTTCTACACCCACCTAGTGTTGTCTAAAGACCTCTACCATTACATAGAACAGCAGACTTCCTATACAAGTTTCAGTGGGCGATGATTTCATTTATTGCGCTTTAGGAGTGAGAACTAAGCAAATGCCATTGAATCAAGAGGTGAGAAAAGATGCTAGCCTTTGACTAAAAAAAAACTGAGAACATTATAACTAGAATGTCTCTGCACTGGAACCCATAGTGGCATAGAAATAAAGGCAGACAAAAAAAAAATACACAGCAGTGAAGTTATAAAGTTGGGAAGGACATGAGGTGCGCTGCATGGGAGAGCAAGTGCTATCCAACTGGGTGTAAGCGGATTCAGAGCCTGTGCTCCACTCAGGGATAGAGGGCGGAAGAAGAAGATGAATTCATTTATAAAGAAAATCATCAGCTGTAGAATACAATCATTTTCGTGAGTGTGATTTTTATAAATTACAAACAAGTTTGTCAGCATGACTAACAACAAGTATGGGGTCTGTTGCAGGCTGTAAAAACTAAGAGAGGTCCACAGGTTTTTACTAGTTGGAATCTACTGACATAAAGGAGACACAGTAGCAAACAAATTAGAATTAGAATCTTTAAAGTTCTTGTGGAGAGCAGCACCACGGTTACAAATAAAAACTTAGAATTTTCAGAACTGTTGGAGATGAAAGCATAAGAAAAGTTAAGGAATTAGAATTAACAGTAAAATCCTTGAATTTTTTTTGTTTAAACAATGGGGCGTGGAGCATATCTTCTTCTTCCATTTGCTTGACATAAGTTGTCTGTATCACCATTTGTGTCTCCTGTTTGAATTTCACTGTTGTTTTTAGTTCATTCACTGGTCCATAGAGCTAACGTTGCACTATTCTTTACTTTTCTGGCCAAAAATGTTGACCTCAATGTGAAAAATGTTGTGCAGTCCTGGAATATATGTTCTGCTGTCTGGGGCATCTTTCCACAGGTGCACATGGCTGATTCACCTATCTTGAATTTTGTGTTCATGTGGTGTGCAATCGATTGTGCAGTGTTCAGAGGTGCAGGACAATAACTTGTTTTGATCTGTCCATAATAGAGTAGTTGTCATGTGCTGGGGCTGGTGGTTTCCTGATGATCCTTTTCTGTTGGTGGTATGTAACTAGGTACATGTGGTGGTTTTTTGGTCGCACCTTCCTCTGCCAGTTGATTAACTCTCATTTCCAGGTACTCAACAATGGGATGGTATCCACTGCATTGCAACTCTACTCTGATAGCTGAGTTGTGTCAGCAGTGTTTGTAATTCTAGTACTTTCTCAGACCAGAGTACTTCAAGTATTGAATACTGCTTCTTTTTCTTCGCGTTCTCCGGCTGTAGGCTCCAGCGGAAAGTTCTGGCTGATCATCCACCTCTGGACTTTATACTTGTTCCAGAACCTGAGTGTTGCATCCACATCTGTTTTACAGATCTGTCTTCTTTGTATGCAGACTGTTCGTTCTTTGCCTCTCAGGTGGGTGCACTCTGACTTCGAAGGAAACCCCCAATTAGTCTACTTTTACGGCATGCTTGTTGGGGAGGCAGTGGGTCTATTCTTGTTTTCCACACAATGGGGCCTTGGAACCCACACAGGGAGTACGGAATACACCATGTGATGCTTGGCTCATATTTTTTTCTCTCTGGCAGTCGGCATTCAGGTGATTTGGTCAGCATCAGGACAGCCGCCTTTATTTTGCAGGACATTATTTATTACCAATTTTTGGCTGAGTTGACTGGGAAGCTGCAGAAAGGATTCTAACCCATGCCGTTCATTGAACATACAGTTAGAAAGGGAATAAAGATGGAGATATATTGTAAGGCCAACCGGCAAATGTATAAACTTGTAAACGTGCTAACATATTTTCTTGCATCCTGTTATAAGTACAAGTTCTATGTAACTGGCAGGATTGGGCACACCCAGGCTTTTGTTGTTGTTGTTGCTGCTGAACAAAAGGTGCTGGTACTCACCAGCAGAGTCTTTAGAAAGGTGCCGGAACTCAACACAAAATGTCTATTACAGTAACGCTGAAAAAGAAATTATGCCTCAAAAAGGTATCAGTGCTGTATACCTACCCCCAGTCCAAAAACCTGGGCACACCTATCATTGTATCATAAACTGTGTATTTTAATGTGTCTGTAGTTGTATTTTTTGGGAGAACTTTTGTGTCCACAGGCATGCAACTGCCTTGTATAGTTTTTGTTTTTAATACTTTTATTTTATGAAATATCTACTCAGTTCAGCTTGTATTGGAGTGATTAAAAAAATACTGTTGTGTGTGATTATAATTAAAATATTGTAGTGTTATTTATATACGTTTAATTGTACAGATTTCAGCAACTGTGGCTTAAGCTTTGCAAAAATGCTTCATAATTCTGAGACAGCCAATTCAATTTTAGCTACGGGCATTTTGAGAGCAGACAGCTTTGCGCTAAATTTGATAGTCAAATCGAGCGCTGACTATTCAGAAGCAATGGCAAATTATCGATATATGCCTAATAAAATTACAGGCCCCCCCAAAAATGTATATGCTGGCGTTGTTTCTGAAAATCCTGTAAAGTGTACACTACCAACCTATAATTGTACGGTTGTATATATACACAAGTAATACATATAGTTTGTCTGGAAGCCGTAGTGGCAGAATGATAGAGCACATTTTACCTAAGCAGTTCAGACAGGTTTGCATCCTTGAGAACATGCGAGGAGAGTAGTGGGTCAGAGAAAACAGTCAGACTTGTGTAGAGGCATAATCACATTGAGCCCTGAATACAGGGAGTGGCCAACAGGTGCCACAGAGATGGAGATTTAACAGTAAAATCAGGATAATTCTTACCTGGGTGATGTAATTATTAAACTGATGGTTCAGGGTCAGGAGGCAAAGAAGTGTCTAAGGGCTCTTGGCATAAGCTAATGGTTGACGTTTGGTGCACGAGAGCCTAGCATACGATACTACAGCATCCAGCTTAAGAATGGAGGTTGTTGTTGTTATCGATCCAGCGGCGCATGAGCTTTCGCCCTTTGGCCCAATGCCAGGTAGTGGAATTTGCATGTTTTCACAAGCTGTTCTTTTCCTCCGTACAAGGTGTTCCACTTGTCTGGTCTCAGAGGGAGTAGCGTTCTTCTTGTCTCACTGAGTTCTGGGCACTCAAAGAGATGGTGTTCAACAGTTTCGTAGGGGTAGTTACATAGCTGGCACTCTGGGGAGTGTTGTGGCTGTATTCTGTTTAAGTGTCCATTGAGTGGAGTATGCTGCGTTCTAAGTCTGAAGATGGTGGCCTGGTCCCTTCTTGTTAGATGGTTAATGCTGTCATTAGGATCAGGGCCAGACATATGTCTATAAACCTCTCTTCCAGTGTCTCCCATGGCCCATCTGTTCAACAAAGTCTCTTGGTTTATAGCTCTTATCAGTGTTTTTGCTGTCTGGAGGGTTGTCGCTGTAGGTGGTTGTTCTTGTGTTGCTCTTTTCTTTGCCAATCTGTCAGCTCTGTCATTACCTGGTGTGCCAGAGTGACCTGGAATCCACTGCATCACTATTCTGATGTTGTATGAGGTAATAAGCTGATCAGCATCCAGGATTATCTTGGCTATATCAGTTCTGCAGCGTTCACTGCCCTCCAGAGCTTGAAGGGCAGACATTGAATCTGTGAAGATGACAATATTTTGGACCAAGAATGGAGGTAGAGGGGGTCACTGCAGCTTTCCGCTGGATAGAGAATGTGATACATACACAAACATCGTAATTGTAACTGACTCAGAAAGCATGCTGAGGAAGGGGAGGACAGGCATGCTTGGTGCAGAGTGGCAGGCTTTGCTTCGGAGTTCAAAGGTGAAATGCATTATCTGGATCTTTTCTCCGGGTGATGCCAGTAAGTTAGGAAATGAACAGATGGACTGATTGGCTGGCTCTGCACAACTTGGGGAAATGTTGATGCATGATAAGGCAGACATGGTCAAGGCTTTATGTACAATTTGGAACAGAAAATTGATCATCACAGTTTGGTGAGTAATGCAATGGGTCCACCCAGTTGTATTTTCTGCTGGGTCCATCCAGTCTTATTGGCTGCTGGGTCCATCCAGTCTTATTGGCTGCTGGGTCCATCCAGTCTCATTTGCTGCTAGGTCTATCCAGTCTCATTGGCTGCTGACTTCATCCTGTTTCATTGGTCAGCTTGAGTCTTCTGGGATAGAAAGGTGGTGAGAAAGAGAACTGCCCTACCACATGATCTGTGACCTAGAACCTGTGAAGACCCACATCTCAGTGGCAGCATTTGCCATGGGAACTTGTCTTTAAAAAAAATATTTGTTGAATGCATTTATTCTTACATATATACACCAGATTTACCAAACTGATACCACTTTTGACACTTAAAAGGAAATATTGAAAATCAGTAAGTGAATAATGTCATATAGATTTATACCTTTGTCTGCCATGGTAAATCTGGTATTTTATTTTTGCGGGTCAGCTCTGTACTATTGGCGCCAAACATGTACCCTTACTACAACTAATGAGCATAACAGAGACGAGGTGACTTAGAAGAATTGCTCGAGTAGCAAGAAGAAATAAAATCAGAAATGGAGAAATTGGAAGATCAGGAGGGAAACCAGTAAAAAGACACACACCCCCCCCCCCCCCCCCTCTCCCCCAAAGGGGGGGGAAGCCTAGTCTCATTGAGTTATGGTCTATGAAGACGAGAGCACACCACTCAGTGGTGAGTGTACTTCTACTGTCATTGTGTGTATGCAAGCTACATTTTACATGTAGATCAGTTCCACCTTGATGACATACTTCCTTGTGTTGAGCAGTGTTCTCTGAACATCATCATTTGCATATTCTCATTGCCGTCTACCTTCTCTGTGAAGGTGGCACCTGCTTGATTGATTAATTGATGCCTGTTATGTGATATATTCTCGTATATAACCAGACATAAGTGTGATTAGTATTATGCTGTATGTTCATGTGATATCATGTAATTATAGGACCTCTGTTTGTCAGATGTGTCCTAGGCTATGTATATCACCATATATTTCTTTTAATTATATATACATATATATCCACCATACATTTTTATCATATGAAATATACTTTACAGTACTAATAAAGCATAATGTATCTCAGAGACCATATTTGTCATCTTCCATTTTAACTGAGAATTTGTGTTTCGGAGTGCAAGATCACTTTGCTAGGCAAAAAAGTGAGCAACTGCTTGTCCCCCCATGATACGATGGTAAAGACTGGTGACGTGATGCGTATTTCATGGATCTGGTATTTACGTACACCGGTGCCTAGCTACCGACACAATCGGACCACACTATAACAAATGATGGATAGAATCATTGTGAGGCTCCATCTAATATTTCACACGCATCTCCCTGACAAGATTAACCCGTTCTTATTGTAGGAAGACAACTAAAAGACCACTATGGTCACACACTGAATATTTTTCACATTTCAGGTCTATCCAAACCCAAAACTGTTTTCAAAGTAAAATACTCAAAATTTTAAAACTATAAATGATGGTGGCCTGACATGCAGGAAAGAAGCTTTAAGCCCAGAGACCGCGCAAATACCAGAACTTTAGCCACGAAAATAGCGCAAACAAACAAGACCACAAATATAGCCATAGACTGTTGGCAGTTCGGATAGCTAGCAGCAGGTTGAGCGTGGTTGAGTTATTGATTTTTTTCTTAAAATGAATTGGAATTTGAACTTAATTGCTAGTTTTGGTGCAGTTAACATTTCTCAGCCAGCATAATTGGTACACACAAAAAAACCAGACCACAATTATAACCGATACTGCTCACAGTAGGTTGAACGGGGTACATTTTTTTGTTTTGTTTTTCATAAATGGAGGGATGGATTGAGGGCTGATCAACATTAGGTCGCTTTTATAGACTGGCCTGATGTTTGGCACCACCCGTGACATGGGAAACAAAGATGACCACACAATAGTGAGACTGCAGTGTCCGATGAAACTAACCGGGAAGGCTAACCTGGTCACCTATTACCGGCAGAAGTCAGATTGTTGACCAAAAGGGGTAAATATGGCAGCCATGCTGCAAATGGGCATAACACAGTTACATCTTCCTTTTAGTGACCAAGCAACCAGATGACTTGAGCGAAACAGAGTTTTAATCATGACCCTGCTCTCCTTTTCCTTCTCCTTTTTCCTTGACGTTCAGTGACTGTAAACTTTGGTAGAAAGTTCTGGTTGTTCATCCACTTCTGGACTTTCGTCGTTTTCTATAAAGGTTTTTCCTAGAGTTTTTCGTGCACATATTTTTGACAGAGCTGGAGAATTTGTTTGCAAACTATTGGTTACTCACTTTTCAGGCAGTTGCCCACAAACTTCGAAGGAAGCACCATTAATTAGTCACCTTTCATGACTTGCTTTATTTTAGGGGGTGGGGGAGGCAGTGGGTCTACACCCCCCGCCACCACTGGGGCCCCAGAATTTGCAAAAGAACATAAACATGTCCATACAGAGTCACTGCAGCCTGAGTGCTCAGGCATCTGGCTTCTACCTCCTTAGCCTCCAGAATAAATTTAAGTTGGGGATGGGGGAGGCTCAGCTCCCCCATTTAGAAAATTTCTCAAACTCCCTTCCACCAAACCACGTATATAAGTTCTCTTTGATGTGTTTCTTAATATAGTTCATATTATTTCGAATATATCTATTTGCCGCTTAGCACACAATTATTACTGTTACATATTAAACAAGGGTTGAGGCCCATTTGTCCAAAAACTATAAGGAGGCCCTTTCCAAAGCAAGGTACCCGACCCCTCAGACCATTCTTAAGCAAGGTTACCCGACCCCTCAGACCATTCTCAAGCAAGGTTACCTGACCCCTCAGACCATTCTTAAGCAAGGTTACCTGACCCCTCAGACCATTCTTAAGCAAGGTTACCTGACCCCTCAGACCATTCTCAAGCAAGGTTACCTGACCCCTCAGACCATTCTCAAGCAAGGTTACCTGACCCCCCCCCCCTCCCCCGACCCTTCTCAAGCAAGGTTATCCGACCCCTCAGACCTTCTCAAGCAAGGTTACCTGACCCCCCACAGACCATTCTCAAGCAAGGTTACCCGACTCCTCAGACCCTTCTCAAGCAAGGGTATTCAACCCCTCAGACCATTCTCAAGCAAGGGTATTCAACCCCTCAGACCATTCTCAAGCAAGGGTATTCAACCCCTCAGACCCTTCTCAAGCAAGGGTATTCAACCCCTCAGACCATTCTCAAGCAAGGGTATTCAACCCCTCAGACCCTTCTCAAGCAAGGGTATTCAACCCCTCAGACCATTCTCAAGCAAGGTTACCCGACCCCTCAGACCTTCTCAAGCAAGGTTACCTGACCCCTTAGACCTTTCTCAAGCAAGGTTACCTGACCCCTTAGACCTTTCTCAAGCAAGTGTACCCGACCCCTCAGACCCTTCTCAAGCAAGTGTACCCGACCCATCAGACCCTTCTCAAGCAAGGGTACCTGACCCCTCAGACCCTTCTCAAGCAAGGGTACCTGACCCCTCAGACCCTTCTCCCGTCAGGTTAACTGTAAATTAAAACTAAAAAACGAGAATTAGTTAAGCACTTACAAATGTGTATGGTTTAGAGCAGCTGTTTGCAAACAGTGCCCCGAGGAGCCATAAAGGCTTTCGCATTTTGATACGCCCTAAAAGGTTGTAAATCCATGCACCGTTAGCGATTTAAAAAATTGTTTTGGGCTAATCGGTCAATATTTGCATAGCATGATAAACAGGATGCCGTGTATTGATTATTATTTATGACATTATCTGTACAGTGTTCAGCGTAAGTTTCTCGTCTTTATAAGTGTCTTTACTTGTTGAATTCACACAGGTTATTTATTTCTTTTTCTTCCCTCCTCTATTTTTGGTATGCCTCACGGCGTCAGGGCAGGAAGAGATCTTTGGAACAGGCCTTTCTGTTCGTTTCGTATATAGTACTTTTCAGTATCTCTGATATTTCTGCGGTCGATTTCTAGCTCTGTTACCGCGGTTTCTGTATAACATTGCTCTCTGTGGTGCCCTGTCGCCCGGTCTGACGTCAGTCTTGTTCTTCACAAAGACCTACAGTTCATGATCGCAAAGCATTACCGGGAGAAGAACTAGATCCGAGACAATTGATTGTGTGAGATGGCGAACAATGGCCGTCAATGCTTATAGGTATAGCACAAGATGATGGTTATTTCCACTCACGCATTTATGATCTTCTTCTCCTTACATTCCCCGTGGCGTGGCATTAACAACAGCCGTGTCGTGGTGTGATTTGTTTTCTTCAAGTAGAAGGTCATAATGCCATCGAGATTTATGGCCGATTGTGTTATACGTACGGTGATAACGCTTTAATTGACAGTTCTTTGAGGGATTAGTGCAGGAAATTCAGAGATGGGCGTGATAACGTTTTAATTGACAGTTCTTTGAGGGATTAGTGCAGGAAATTCAGAGATGGGCGTGATAACGTTTTAATTGACAGTTCTTTGAGGGATTAGTGCAGGAAATTCAGAGATGGGCGTAAAGGTGTGCAAGATAAGGATGGATAAGGACGAGAGTCAAGTGTGACAGATGAGCACATTTAAAAAGTCGACCATGTCGTTGTGGAAAAGCGTTTCTTTACGATTTCAGATCTTTCTACACATTTCTAGGACTGGTCAGTTTCGAACTGTCGCAGGGAGGTTAGTTACCACACATTCTTTTTCACGGTGGATACCATAGCAACTGACTGATGTGAACAAAGCTAAAAAAAAAAATTAGCTCATCTTTGGCATTCTTTCCGCGCTACTGGGAATATGAGGATGTATTTCTCGACATGCTTAGAATACCTTGGACATCCAAAAGGAGTAACCAAGAGGTTTTAAAAGAGGCGGGAGCCCAAATACAACTTATCACAGACATCAGAAGGAGAGAGTCATAATTTTCGGCCATGTTTTGAGAAGAGGGAAAATAGAACATGTTGTGACCACTGAAAAGATCTGTGGAAGGAGGGATAGAGGAAGACGAGAGAAGATTCTTGACGGTCTTGTTGCATGGCATGGAGGTGTGTCGGCACACGAACTGATACATGCTGCAGAAGATCGTTGATTATGGAGAGGCATTATCGCCCACGCCAGTCGGCAAGGCACCTGCCGATGATGATGATTTCTCAACAAGAAAGTTAGTGGAGACTTCGTGAATGCATAGGAAGGAACAGCCAAAACACTTGATGAATGCTCATTCTCCAAACAAGCCCATGAATTGCAAGCAAACATTTTTGCTTGTGAAAATACAACTTATCACAGACATCAGAAGGAGAGAGTCATAATTTTCGGCCATGTTTTGAGAAGAGGGAAAATAGAACATGTTGTGACCACTGAAAAGATCTGTGGAAGGAGGGATAGAGGAAGACGAGAGAAGATTCTTGACGGTCTTGTTGCATGGCATGGAGGTGTGTCGGCACACGAACTGATACATGCTGCAGAAGATCGTTGATTATGGAGAGGCATTATCGCCCACGCCAGTCGGCAAGGCACCTGCCGATGATGATGATTTCTCAACAAGAAAGTTAGTGGAGACTTCGTGAATGCATAGGAAGGAACAGCCAAAACACTTGATGAATGCTCATTCTCCAAACAAGCCCATGAATTGCAAGCAAACATTTTTGCAACGAAAAACGAATCACATCACGAATTGCACAGTTGGCGGGAAACACAGCGACATTGTTTATTCTTTCGCTATTCGTGAACCAGTGAACAATTGCGACTAGGTTGATGTGTGGTGAGCTAAAAGACTACTAGATGATGCCAGCAGTGAGCGGTGTCGCTATGCAAACGGTTCAACCCACCAACCGGAAGTTGATTTTGTTATTGGGATATACAGTTTTTGTTTCTTTTTGAAAAATGGATTCATTCATTCATTCAGTAGCATGTCCCTCGCGGAACCTCGCTGCCATAACAACCCTCCGGAAAACCTTCCTATCCTGAGCAAGATGTCCTGCGTCTGATACACCCATCTGAAAAATGGATACGTCAAGTATTTTTGATTATTCAATATGCGTAACTTATTTATTGATTGCAAACGATTTTATAAGAATGTATTATCAAGTTTAAAATAATGTAAGTATAATTTTTAAATAATTAAAATAATCATATTGTGTAATTAATCCCATGAGGTATTTCTCAGTATGATGCAAGACGTAGAAATTCCAGCCCTATTAGCTTGGCAACACGACAGTTGCCTCAAGCATCATATGAAGATCAATACTGAAAAGACAGAAGTCATGAGCATAAGTAGAGAGCAACAGACAGCCGACATAAAGATTCTAGATCACAGCCTAAAACAAGTGCACGAATTTAAATACTTGGGAAGTATCTTTACATTCAATGGTAAAATAGACAGAGAGATCGAAGCAAGAATCCAACAAGCCAACAATGTCGCATACCAGCTTGCCCCAATTTTAAAACACCCTGCTGTCCCAGCTGAGATAAAAAGACAAATTATAAATACAATCTTTATACCGACATTAGGTTATCAATGTCAGACTTGGACATTAACAAAAGAACACGAGAGAAGACTAACCACCTGTGAAATGAGATGTTTGAGAATGGCTGCGAATAAAACCAGAAGAGATCGAGTGAGAAACGATGTGATTACAAGAACTATTGGAACCATACCCATCGTTAAATTTATTGAGAAGTAAAGAATGAAATGGTTTGGCCACCTAATGAGAATGGAACCAACGATGCCAGCAGCAAGAGCATACAACATGAAAATCGAAACACCAAGAGGCAGGGGAAGACCAAGAAGAATATGGATTGAAGGAGTCACTGACAACTTGAGACTTCATAACATCACGGCATATGAAGCGACTGAGCGCACCCTGGCTCGGTTGCCGATCATCTGATAGACTGCGACGCCTAGCGGCACAAGCAGATTGTGACAAAAGAAGAAGAATAGCTTGGCGCTGTCAAATCATAAGTGCAAATTGTATTTTGATTTCGCTTATTATGCCGCCTCCTTACGGTGCTGCCTGATGCGATCGCAACTCTGTATCATAACATGGTACGGGCCGGTGTGTAGTCTATCTTTGTATACATTCAAAGTAATCCGGATATCATTGTTGTGTAAATTTATTTTAAAGTTTAAAAATTTTAGTTATCTCCATGACAGCGTAGCTTATTTGAGAAACAGCTTATCAAGGCATAGGCGACCGGCTCGCCCATTGGCTATTTTAGACGACTTCTTTGCCAGCTGGGACAGTATCTGGGTCTGTCTCCTTTGATCGTATCAACTCTACAGGAGTCCTTTTCAGCGCTCTTGGTAGCATGCAATACTAAACCATGTTACATGGCGCACATAACCTAGTCACAATTATAACCTAAAGCATCCCCTTCGGGGATAAGGTTGAAGGTGACGATTGCCCCCAACCCCTTCCCCAGCATAGAACGTGCTTACTACCTTCAGGGCTCTTGATGGCGTGCAGGGCTAAACCTTCCTAAGAGTATATGACGCACATAAACTTGTCTCAATTATAACCTAAAGCTCTCCAAGATGGTGGTTGACGTGAGGAAATCCCCCCCCCCTCCCAGAAAAGCAAGGAAGGAAGGAATGGGTTAAAACGCTGGGCTCCCACGCGCGAGACACGGGTCCGAATGCGCGCATAAGGGAATGGACGTTTTTTTTTGGCCTGACGTGTGGCAAAAATTAACACGCTCAGCCTGCACAGGTCGTAGCGACTACTTTAAACATGCGACCATAATTCATCCTGGTCTGCGTGTAGAGTAAAGGACCCTTTTACACGCCTTTAAGCGGACTGGACAGAATGTAGGGCTAGACCTTGACGAGTGATATGGTCAGCATCACGCTGGTCGCCTTTACTTCCCAGGACTTTCTCTGGTACGCACCTGGCAGCCAAGGTCATTTGTAAAATATTTGTATTGACCCCGCCAGGAACTGAACCCTCGACCTTCTGACCAGCATGCGAGTGTCTAGCCGCTTCACAACGACGGTTCCCATGTCTGGGGAAGACTGGATGTGGGGGCGGGGGGGGGGGGGTGTAGGGGACTCCGTTTCTTGCATGATTCCTCGCCTCGTGCACTTATATACCCACTTGTATCTGTGATATCTGTGCCCATATTCCTGTTGGTCGGCACCTGCTCTTCTTTCCCGAAACCATGCCTCCTGATATCCACCCCCCCCCCCAACCCCAATCTGCCGCTTGATACGGCTTTACGGCTTACTTCAGGTCTCGAGACAAGATGCAGTTAACTAGCCAGTCTTCATAACATAACATAACACTTGACCCACTAGGGTCGCGAAGGTGTATCGATGGAAGCACTATCACATAAAAACCCGTCAACTTTCTCTGTCCTTCGCTTGTTGAGCAAGTGAAACATAATGTAGTTCCTGTCTATTTCTTGATGTTGTCATTCCTTGCTGCTGACATCTTTTTTTTAGGATGTCAGTATGTCTTTTCTTCTTTACCCACTGCCTAGGTCACCATAAAAAGCTGTAAATTTAGCAAGTAAAGACAGTTAAAGACAAGTAACTGACGTTAAATACATTAAAGATACTCTCATGGGAACAATGATCAATAAACGGCATTCTGTTTATCATGCTGTGCAAATATTGAACCATCGTGGCCATTAAAAAGCAACGATAGCAGTGCATGGATTTACAACTTTTTAATGGCGTATCGAAGTGCGAATGCCTTTATGTCTCATCAAAGCACTGTGTGGAAACAGCTGCTTTAAACCATATAATTGTTTAGAGCGTAACTTTTAAAATTCTCGTTTTTGAGTTTTAACGCGCAGTTAACGTAATAACGACCAGTTCTATTGAATACTTGTAAAGAGCTATTCAAAGGGTACTTCCAGTAGCGACACTGTTGTGCCGGGTTTAACACTGTTTAGTATGGCACGAACTCCATAGCTCTAGTGAAAATGTGATCTCTGAAACAAATACACTTGCGAACTGAAAGCCGGTATCTGAAATATTAACCACAACCTTTGGGGCACGATCTCAGAAACTGACGCGGGCAGTAGAAGTGAATACAGCAACTCACCGGGGCAACAGAAGATTGCCTGATGGAAGATTGGCAAGGAAGATTGGCTGATGAACAGCATCTTGTCTCGGAAACTAAAATATGTTAACCATATCAAAATCTATGGCAAAATGGAAAGAATGGTAGCTGAGGCGATAGTATTGAGAAAGAGTGGCGGGACCGACCAGCACAAAGGTGGGCACAGGATTCAAGTGATACCCTGTTTAGGAAAGTGCACGAGGGAGAGATCTGACGAAAGGAACGAGTTTCCTTCAGTCAGGTCGTGATGAGAGTGATCGTCCGCGAAGGACCTGCTACATCATGATGAGGACAGTAGAAGTTAATGTAGAAAAAGGGACAGTGCAAGTTAATGTAACAAGTGGGACAGTAGAAATTATTGTAACAAGTTGGACAGTAGACCTTAATTTAACAACTTACTTTCACAGTAGAAGATGTTGTTAATGTAACCACTGACTGAGAGTATAAGTAGAAGTTAATGTAACAACTGTGACAGTAGAAGTTAATGTAACAACTGTGACAGTAGAAGTTAATGTAACAACTGTGAAAGTAGAAGTTAATGTAACAACTGTGACAGTAGAAGTTAATGTAACAAACTGTGACAGTAGAAGTTAAAGTAACAACTGTGACAGTAGGAGTTAATGTAACAACTGTGACATTAGAAGTTAATGTAACAACTGTGACAGTAGAAGTTAATGTAACACCTGTGACAATAGATGTTAATGAAACAACTGACTGTGACAGTAGAAGTTAATGTAACAACTGTGACAGTAGAAGTTAATATAACAACTGACTGACAGTATAAGTTAATACAACATTTGACTGTGACAGTAGAAGTTAATGTAACAACTGACTGTGATAGTAGAAGTTAATGTAACAACTCACTGTGACAGTGGAAGTTAATGTAACAACCTACTGTGACAGTAGAAGTTAATGTAACAACTGACTGTGACAGTAGAAGTTAATGTAATAACTGTAACAGTAGAAGTCAATGTAACAACTGACTGTGACAGTAGAAGTTAATGTAACAACTGACTGTGACAATAGAAGTTAATGTAACAACTTACTTTGACAGTAGAAGTTAATGTAACAACTGACTGTGACAGTAGAAGTTAATGTAACAACTGACTGTGACAGTAGAAGTCAATGTAACAACTGTAACAGTAGAAGTTATTGTAACAACTGTGACAGTAGAAGTTAATGTTATGTAACAACTGACTGTGACAGTAGAAGTTAATTAACAACTGACTGTGACAGTAGAAGTCAATGTAACAACTGTGACAGTAGAAGTTAATGTAACAACTGACTGACAGTAGAAGTCAATGTAACAACTGTGACAGTAGAAGTTATTGTAACAACTGTGACAGAAGAAGTTAATGTAACAACTTTGACAGTATAAGTTAAAATAACAACTGACTGTGACAGTAGAAGTCAATGTAACAACTGACTGTGACAGTAGAAGGTAATGTAACAACTGACTGTGACAGTAGAAGTTAATGTTATGTAACAAGTGACTGTCACAGTAGAAGTCAATATAACAACTGACTGTGACAGTAGAGGTTGATGTAACAACTTACTGTGACAGTAAAAGTTAATGTAACAACTTACTGTGACAGTAGAAGTTAATGTAACAACTGACTGTGACAGTAGAAGTCAATGTAACAACTGTGACAGTAGAAGTTATTGTAACAACTGTGACAGTAGAAGTTAATGTTATGCAACAACTGACTGTGACAGTAGAAGTTATTGTAACAACTGTGACAGTAGAAGTTATTGTAACAACTGTGACAGTAGAAGTTAATGTAATAACTGTGACAGAAGAAGTTAATATAACAACTGTGCCAGTATAAGTTAATATAACAACTGACTGTGACAGTAGAAGTCAATGTAACAAATGACTGTGACAGTAGAAGGTAATGTAACAACTGAATGTGACAGTAGAAGTTAATGTTATGTAACAACTGACTGTGACAGTAGAAGTTAATGTAACAATTGGCTGTGACAGTAGACGTCAATATAACAACTGTGACAGTAGAAGTTATTTAACAACTGTGACAATAGAAGTTAATGTAAAGTCTGACTCAGTAAAGTTTCATTTAACACCCAGCTGGGACAGCTCAAGTTTGTGTAACATTAAACTACATAGGATAGCAGAAGTTGAATCAACAGTAAACTGGGACAGCTCAAGTTTGTGTAACGTTAAACTACATAGGATAGCAGAAGTTGAATCAACAGTAAACTGGGACAGCTCAAGTTTGTGTAACATTAAACTACATAGGATAGCAGAAGTTGAATCAACAGTAAACTGGGACAGAACAGTTAATGAAAATGGGACAGAGCTATTTTAGCAACAGATGGCGACAGAAGAATTTAAGCTAATGGTTGCCGTAAAGTCAAGCATTTTGAATGTTGTCAACACTTGTGGGCTGATGGAAACGCTATTTGAGACCCCCCTACTCTTGTTTCCGATACTTCAGAAAGGACGAAGGAATGCTCGTTGAAATTGAAACCGTGGTTGTACCTGTTTCATTCAGAGCGGTCTTGGGACACCTACCCGGATGTTGACAAGACAGGTGCAATGTAAACTAAGACGTGATTGCGCAGAATTTCAGGTGTGCTACATATTAATGTCACATTTAGATTCTAGCTTGGCGTTGGATGAAAAACACGTATTGTGTGTTTCTGTGTAATAGTTTCTGCGATTAGAAATAGTTGTTTATAAGAATTTAGTGAGTATTAATTGTATTTGAAATGATTTTATTATCTGACAATTCACACATAGTAAAAATAACATTGAATATTAGTGTTATTGTTATTTTATTCTGTGGTATCTTGTATAGGCCTATGTGTGTTCACCGTCACTTTTGTAAAACGGATATCTAGTTTGATTCCTGTTTACTAAAGCTGTGTTCTATTATGCGTGGTTTTATAAACACAAGTGGATTGTGCATGTTAGTATATTGTGCTTATTTCCATTCCTTGAGAGATCGGTAGGATTATGTTGCAGCAGAACATAAATTAGACTTAAATGACCAACTATCACAACAGCTGCGATTTTCTGTGTCCTAATGAAAATTCCAGAACACCGTGCTTATGAAAATGCAGAATCTAGAAGGTCAATCTCTCTGATGTACAAGACTAGCCACGGTAAATTGTCGTGTTGAATATTGTAACCATTTATTGGGAGAATCTAGAACTAGAAGGTCAATCTCTCTGATGTACAAGACTAGCCACGGTAAATTGTCGTGTTGAATATTGTAACCATTTATTGGGAGAATCTAGAAGGTCAATCTCTCTGATGTACAAGACTAGCCACGGTAAATTGTCGTGTTGAATATTGTAACCATTTATTGGGAGAATCTAGAACTAGAAGGTCAATCTCTCTGATGTACAAGACTAGCCACGGTAAATTGTCGTGTTGAATATTGTAACCATTTATTGGGAGAATCTAGAAGGTCCATCTCTCTGATGTACAAGACTAGCCACGGTAAATTGTCGTGTTGAATATTGTAACCATTTATTGGGAGAATCTAGAACTAGAAGGTCAATCTCTCTGATGTACAAGACTAGCCACGGTAAATTGTCGTGTTGAATATTGTAACCATTTATTGGGAGAATCTAGAACTAGAAGGTCAATCTCTCTGATGTACAAGACTAGCCACGGTAAATTGTCGTGTTGAATATTGTAACCATTTATTGGGAGAATCTAGAACTAGAAGGTCAATCTCTCTGATGTACAAGACTAGCCACGGTAAATTGTCGTGTTGAATATTGTAACCATTTATTGGGAGAATCTAGAACTAGAAGGTCAATCTCTCTGATGTACAAGACTAGCCACGGTAAATTGTCGTGTTGAATATTGTAACCATTTATTGGGAGAATCTAGAACTAGAAGGTCAATCTCTCTGATGTACAAGACTAGCCACGGTAAATTGTCGTGTTGAATATTGTAACCATTTATTGGGAGAATCTAGAAGGTCCATCTCTCTGATGTACAAGACTAGCCACGGTAAATTGTCGTGTTGAATATTGTAACCATTTATTGGGAGAATCTAGAAGGTCCATCTCTCTGATGTACAAGACTAGCCACGGTAAATTGTCGTGTTGAATATTGTAACCATTTATTGGGAGAATCTAGAAGGTCCATCTCTCTGATGTACAAGACTAGCCACGGTAAATTGTCGTGTTGAATATTGTAACCATTTATTGGGAGAATCTAGAAGGTCCATCTCTCTGATGTACAAGACTAGCCACGGTAAATTGTCGTGTTGAATATTGTAACCATTTATTGGGAGAATCTAGAAGGTCAATCTCTCTGATGTACAAGACTAGCCACGGTAAATTGTCGTGTTTAATATTGTAACCATTTATTGTTTCAACTTTTGCTCGTTAGACTTGAAAGCTGGTTGGATCATGTGTAGTATTTTTTATCGTGCGCTTAGTTAGTTAATTAGTTAGCTAGTTAGTTAGTTAGCTAGCTAGTTATTTAGTTAATTAGCTACTTAGTTAGCTAGTTAGTTAGTTAGCTAGCTAGTTAGTTAGTTAGTTAGTTAGTTAGCTAGCTAGCTCGTTAGCTAGTTAGTTATTTAGTCTTCCCCCTTTAGTAAAGGGCGGCGCATAGGGCAGAGGCCGTAGCTCTCCATGTCTCGCATTCGTTGCCACCTGGTTTAGGTCTTGGAAGTTCATTAGGCCCATGGTTGAGCCTTCCCTGATGATGGTTCTACTCAGGGTCTCTCTTGGTTTTCCCCGTTTTCTTTTCCCTTCCGGTGTCCAAATGAGGGCTTGATTGGGGATTCTGGTCCTATCCATGCTGAATGCATGACCAATGTAGTTCCAGCGGCACTTTCTTATACAATTGCATACATTTTCTTGATTGGGCTCTTACCTCATCTGCGTAATTGGTTCTGAAATCTGGCGGTACGAAACGGTATTCAAGTACCCGCGCCTTTTTCTAGGTTATTTTTTTTTTATTAAAGTGGTATTGTAAAAGTAATATATACATTGTGGGAGCACTATCACCTTTTAAGACAAAATGTGGTGAAAAAAAACTTTTTTTTTTTTTTTCTAGACAAAAAGCCATGATTATGTGTTTCGCCAGAAGCTCAGATCACGATAGTAAGGTCAGATGAGCGTGTCATTTTCTCTTTCAGCGTTGTACAGGATTTATGAACACATTCTCTACCTAAAAGCTCACCATACGTTTACTTTTAGCTTTGAAAATCATATGCTTCTCTTCCCTTTCTTCATGTCTTTATCTTCTTCTTCCACTTCTTCTTCTTCCTATTGTTTTTCTTCTTTTTGCTTCCCTTGCCCTTTCCAGCCTTGTCTTGTGATTTTATAATCACGTCTGATCATACTTTTTTCTCGTATACACAATCCTGCTAATCATTACTGGTCCTTCCTGTGTGGGTTCCGGGGCCTTTTTGGGGGAAAAAGGGGGGGGGGGGTAAAATCACTGTCCCCCAAACACGCATGTCAGGAACGACAACTAATTAGGCAATTAAGGGTGTTTCCTTTGACATCGGAGTGCATCTTCCTGAGGTGAGGAACCACCCGTCTGCATACAAATAAATGAGATCTGTAAAACGGAGGTGCACGCAAAACTCAAGGTCTAGAATAAGACTTAAGTCTAGAAGTGGACCATAAATTTTCCGCCTGAGTTACAGCCGTTAAAGGCGAAAAAACAGAAGAAAATTACTGCCATATATATATCTTTCTCTTGGTTTACTGTTTTGTTGTTAGTAAATAAATCAAGAGAAATTTTATATATATATATATATATATATATATATATATATATATATATATATATATATATATATATATATAAAAAGTAATTTTCTCTTCCCCCCCCCCCCCCCCCCTTGATGGGTGTGATGGCGCAGAATTTCAGGTGTGTTACGTGTCACTGTCACATTTAGATTCCAGCTTGGAGTTGGATCAAAAACGTGTATTATGTGTTTCTGTGTTTTTCTATACCACAATGCCAAACTCGCTATTATCCTTTTTTTTTAACTGCTATTGTCACAGCATACTCCAATTTCTCCCTTTTCAACTTGGGCCAAAAATATGAACCCAAATGATTTATCCAGCTGTTTTACAAACCAACGTAACATGAATACTGTAACCACTACAAATGCTTATCGTTATTATCTTTACTGATTTCAAGATAACATTCATTCGTTTAAGGTAACAACTGCTTTGGATACTGGTAGATAGTAGTAACTGCCCTGTAACGAAAGGGTTGGATACTAAATTCTAACAAAGTTTTTGCCTGATTTAAGCTGATAATTGCTACCTGTATTGACCACTTTGCCGTGTAGGCAGGGGACCGGTAAGAAGAGAAATAGGCGAGCTTCAAGATTTATAGCCGCATGGCTACTGCTGTAGATACGGAGTGTGCGGGTTAGCATTTTCTGTTTGTCCCCGAAGACAACAACATACAACCCCATAACTTTTTTGAGGATTCAAACCTGGGTGTCCCATATGAGTGCTTAGCGTTCTTAACTATTCGACCAGTCGCTCCTGATCTCAACTACGTCTTTTTTGGCTTGCTTTTGGGGGGAAAAATCGTCACGTCCAACCAACATCCCCGAAGGGGGGAGCTTTGGGTTATAATTGTGACTAGGTTATGTGACAATATAAAATGGCTTAGCATTGCTCGCCACTTAGTAGCCCTGAAAGTACTCCTGCAGTGTTGCTGCGATCAAAGAAGACAGATCCAAACACTGTCCCGACCGGCCACGAAGTCGTCTACCGGCCAGCCATAGTTTACCCGGTCGCCTATGATAACACCAACTACGTAGAATAGCTGTACTTTTTATGAGTGAACGGGTGAACCGCCACCTGCGATTGTGTGCCAGGACTCAAATTAGTCAAGGTAAGGTAAGGTAAAGTCGGGAGATGTGAACCAGTGTCATTGCACACGGTTATAAACCATAAGTGCTCTGCCACCAGCTGAAAAGAAACTGTCCGCCTGTGTCGCTGTCCGCACGTAACTCTGTAGCTACAGCGACGTTCCTCCATTTACCCCAGTGTGTCACTCTGGTACCTATTTCCAAGAGGCTGGGTGAACCCCGGGAATCGCCCGGTTTCGAATCGACCGTGGCTGCAGCGAGTCGCGGCTGGATTTGAAAGCGAGCCTCGTATCGACTGCGCTAACGCGGCTCCTTATTTACACCTCTCCACGGTTGCCACAGGAACGTGTTCCAGGTGCCTGGATAACTTTGATTAAATTTTTTCATTCGAAGTTGGAGCGCATCTGCCTGAGAGACGGTTTGCATTCAAGTAAGCGATTTTCTGTATAACGAATGTGAACGCAACACTCAAGTCGCGTAGTAAGATCAAAGTCCAGAATGGAGACGAATAAACAGGATTTTCTGTCCGGAATTCATATCTGGCAGATGATGATGATGAAGTGGAAGAGTAGGAAGAAGAAGAAGAAGAAGAAGAAGAAGAAGAAGAAGAAGAAGAAGAAGAAAAAGAAGAAAAAGAAGAAGAAGAAGAAGGAGGGAAAAAAATGGATCATAGTGATATTTTCCGGTCCAGAAAGAGTCTGACGACTTCCGTAGTCACTCATGTCTCGTCGTGTTGCAGGGCCTGTCCTATGTTGCGGGGGTATCACAGTGAGCGGCCACCAACACGTATTTTACTTGTTGTTGTCACCAGCCGGCGATATAATTATGTTATGGACTAAAGACTCCTCCATTCACCGAGTGTCCCCGACACAGTCGCAAGTCAGAACACCGAAGAGAACTTTCTTTCACGTCCGTGCAGTGGGACGGTTCCTCTCAGCAGTATTAGGCTCTCAACGCCTTGTCTCCACTAAATACACTCAACTGGAGCATTCAGAATTATATATCAAATCTCAGTGAAGAGTCCAAACTCTCCAACAGCATAAAATAGTACGCACAATTACAATTAGCGGTCACACACGCCCGCACATGTCCGCTCTGTCTCATCGACCGAGAGGCACTAACTGGACACGGGTTAACCAGGGTTGCCAATAAGATTTTTTTTTGAAAACCTAGCAAAACTAACAAAATCTCAAGCAATACAATACATAAGCAAAGAACAAAACACAAAATAAAAAAACCCAGATTGTTAAAAAGTACGAAAAAAAACCTTTACCCACTTTCATTAAAGGATATTTACCCCCCTCCCCCCTCTTTTTCCAATTTCAAAATGTGAACCCAAGGCATCAAATAAAAACCCAGATCTGGGAGTGAAAACCCATCGTTGGCAGCCCTGGGGTTAGCCTTCATTTCAGCGGCTAGCACGTGAAGACCGCTGTTAGCCGTTAATCTCAAGAAACCTTTTTCTCACGTGTATAACTTAATTTATGTTCCTGTAGGCAAAGGCCTAATCTCTTGAACGCATGAGTTAATGTTATAGGCATACATGTTGCTTTTGTAACGGGCCTGTGTGTTTAAATGACAACTGTGCTGTTTACTTTCCTAATTATTCACCTTGCAGCTTTCTGTGTGTCAGCCAGCTTTCTTGTTGGCATACATTTCGTCCTAAATATAAAACGATCGACATTTCTCAAACACACCTTCCACATATGCCTAAATGAACAGACCTCTTAGTGATCAGTAATCACACACTGGGGGTCCTCTTGGTGAGGTGAAAGAGGTATTGGCTTTCACTAGGCCAGGCTATCTTCTATATAAATACAAATGTAAATTTTCGTTTGTAATTAATAGCTAATCTCCGAAAGTTCTTCACCGATTGCTTTCAAATTGTGACACAACGTTGCCTTAGAATACGCGCGTAAGTAAGTAAAGTAAGGTAAAGATCCATTTTCACGCCTTTAGGCGCATCGGACATACAGGAAGAGCACCCATATTTTTACAGACCAATCGGCTCTAGGTGAATAATGTGGTCAGCATTACATCGGCCGTCTTTACTTCCACAGTACAGCCATCCTGGTACCCATTTTAGGCTGGGTCGACCTGCGGCGCCCCTTACCATGATAACAATCCACGCAGCCAGCAGTGAGTTTTGATCGCTGTACGTTGGAATTATGAGTCAGACTCGCAACGAGTAAGCTACGGACGTCGCTGAATACGCACGTGTTTTTATATAACAGTGTCGCCCAGAGCGCGAACAACAAAGCTCCAGCGACGATCACATCGGTTTTTGTTTCGTTGCCGCATTTCCGGTGCGGGTTTTTACTTCCGCTGGTAGTCGAACTCTGACTGTTGGCTTCAGAAATGTCCATGAAGCTGCGTGTCGACAGTTCTTCACCGACTGCTTTCAAATTTTGACCCAACGTTGCATTCGAATACGTGAGTGTGTTTATTAAAGGGTGTCCCACAAAGCACGAACGACATAGCTCCTGCGACGATCGCATCGACATCTTGGTTTTGTTTTCCGACAATCCAATTTATTTTTCGTTGCCTCGTTCCCGGCGCCAGTTGTAGTTGAGAAAATAAACAGAAGAAAACAGGCGTTTGGGGGAAAAAAAGGCGGGGGGGGGGGGGGGTGAACCAATGTTATTTTCAGAGGCTTTCAAATCAGGCAAGAACATTTCACACTGGGCTCTTCCAAACATTCATCTGTGACACAACATTTGGGAGGGAGTCTGCTTAACGGCTGTCCAGTAGGTATTCGCCGAAAAGATTTGCTTTAATTCCTGTCTCACTTATGTTAGCCATGCTAATTTTGTTGGTGTTGCAAGTAGCAATAGTTAGTTAGTTGACCGATCATTCTAACTGCACATCTTCTGTTTCTTCGGCACTCTGAGTCCTTGAGGTCCATTAGTGCAGATTTCACCAGTCTCTACCCATCTCCGTCTCTATGTGATTGACCCTCTTTTTTCCAGTTGGTAACGCTAAGTGTTTGGTCTGTCTGTATGTAAATTATCTCTCCACGGTGTGCTTGGGTGTAGTTTATTTCCGTTCAAATCCTGTGTGTACGCAGTTTTTCTCTGTCTATGTTATCTGCTTTTCTCTCCACCATTGCATTCTATTTGCCTTCGTGGTGACAATGGCAGATTGTGATTTAAACTAATTATAAATTTCATGACTGCTTTTGCTACTATCCGTTCTCCGATATTTGCATCTTTTCACAGATTCGTCTAACACTGTTCTTAAAAGTTAATAATAACACGATTTTAAATAATGCGGATACAAACAATTTTTTTGCCAGGCATACTTCGATACATTGTCGAAGAAACTATTTGCATTTCAGTTGAATTTATTCTGTTTTTGTGCTTTATTTTATGTTGATATAACTCTGTAGTAACGCACCTGATGCGATACAGCGAAATATGCCTGGCAATAAATTGTTTTTGTAGTAGGGTGGAAGCGACGAATACTACAGTGCAGCAGATTAAAGATCTTTGATTTATTCTGGTTTTAAAATGGTTAAAAGGCCACCGGAACTAACTAATAAATTTGACCGGAAGATGGGAAAAAATCAGCCCACGGGGTATTTAAACGGCCGACTGACAGTTTCAAGCTGATTCGACTTCCGGACCAACCTGTGGAAGCAAACCTAGCAGACTGATGCTTTGCACAATAGGCCGGTCTATAGGCATGGCGACCACAGGTAACGTTCGTGGTCGGACTGATGGCAGTCGAGGGTACGTTCAGTGGTTAGTTGGTTAAAATAGATTTTCACTTGTATTCTAGACAAGAAATAGTTAGATGGTAGATTGCTGTATGTTTGAGGTTTTGTTCCAGCACGTGGTCGTTTATGTCGTTACTTTTGGCCATGCTGATGTGAAGTTAAATAAAAATTATGTTCAACGTTGTATTCATAGTTACAGTTGTTTCCTTCAGCTTAGGACTTTTAGTAGTTAGTTTCCTAGTTTGTTTCATATGTTTTTAGTTTATTTTATTCGTTACCTGGGCTATATTAGACTTTACACAGAAGATCTCTTGCCTGGACTAGAATATTATTGTTTCTAGCCCCCACCTAAACGAACTATCCTATTCTATTTTCCTATCTTTTTTAATTCTTAGTAGTAGGGTTTCTCCCCCCTAGTACATTTTTATCCGCATTTTTTTTTAATGAATTACGGGAAAACATTGTTTTGAATAACAAGATTCTCAAAAGTTTGTAGTCCCGCCTTTTTTAGTTGTTGTCTAGGTTTCAGAGTCATGTGGAACAACCGGTCTTATCTTGGCCTTTATATAATATGATCTTAGAACTGGGATATGGAGCATTTGGTTTTAGTAGATGTTGTAGGGCATTATGTACCTTATTTTCAGATTGTGTTGTTGACTGCATTTCTCACTAATCTGCTCATTTGAAAAAAGTCCATTAATGCCCGTCAATGAAGGTTTGACTGCAGTGAATCTCCAACGCTGTGTCTCTTATCGTGGTAGTACACTCTTTTAATCAGATTGTAACTAATAAAAGGTCAAGGCGAGAAGATCGACGTCAATGCACCGGATTTATTTCCATATAGCCCAGTCTCTTTCCGCAGAACATCTAGCTGTTTGCCTAAAGCGTCGCACAAAGCACGAACTCCGTAGCCTCAGCGATTAGCCCCATGGATCTCCGTAAAAATCGCACGCTCGAATTGAACGGTGCCGCCTTGAAACGGACCCACATCCTTCAGAACGCAAGGAAAACGGATCGCCCACTTCGCCACGTAACTGGTACTGTTAGCTGTCGACTCTTTATCGGCTACTATGTTGCGTGCTGATTTGGGAGAGTGTGATATTGTGTGAAGGGACAAAGTGGCATTCTGTGAGTTCACGGGGAGGGAGGGGGTGGGTGGGGGGGGGGGAATAATGTCAACATGGGCCGAGTATTGAGAGGAGAGAATGTTGACGAGTGAAAATGGATTATCATGCACAAGGCGTGCACGCACGGGGAAGCAGATGCGTGGGTTACCAAAGAGAGGACGTGGTGGTTCAGCCGGAGGAAAATTCCGCATCTCCCTGGGTCTGCCAGTCGTAGCAGTCATCAACTGTGCTGACATTACAGGTGCCAAGAACCTGTTTGTTATTGCCGTCCACGGGATCAAGGGTCGCCTCAATAGGCTGCCAGCTGCTGGTATTGAAGACATGTTCGTTGCCACGGTGAAGAAAGGATAGCCAGAGTTAAGAAAAAAAAGTTATGCCAGCTGTGGTTATACGTCAGAGAAAACCCCTAAGAAGAAAGGATGGATTGTTTCTCTATTTTGAAGATAATGCGGGTGTCATTTGTGAATCCTGAAGGCGAGGTGAAAGGTTCAGCAATTACAGGCCCGGTTGCCAAAGAGTGTGCAGATTTGTGGCCTCGAATTGCTTCTAATGCCAGTTCTATTGCATTAAGTTTTATGGAAAAAAAAAGTGCTACTGTGTGGGGGCTGACAAGCATGGATAATGAGAATCACAGAGAAAGGGTGTATTACGTGATAGCGTGATTCTCATGTAACATCAGCCACTCACATAAGTGTGATCCTCGAGAACGCTCCCTTGAGCGTGAGTCTCGAGAAAACCCACATGAGCATGTTTCTCGAGAACACCCACACGTGTAACCTACGAGTTCGACTGGGATAAATTGGGGCTGAGTAGTCAGTCAGAGTCGAAGAGAGAGAGAGAGAAAGAGAGAGAGAGAGAGAGATAGAGAGAGACCAAGTCAGGGTCAGTGATTCTCTCTCTCGAGTATAACAGACAAGAGTACTGTACGACTATCAGGCATTAAGGTCTGAGTAAGTGTTGAGGTTGCGGTACTGGTCGAAGGTATAGTTCCGATGCCGAAGTAAGTCCAAGGGGACGGGATGCTCCAATAGTAACTGTTCTGGGTGACGACGCAAGAAGACGTAGAGTCACAACGGAAACAGGACAGTGGAGGATGCCGACGAGAGCTGTGTGCTAATGGGGACTTACGTTAGAAGTCATCGGAGCCCTTCGACAGGCTGACAAGAGCTGTGTGCCTTTGGAGTACGGCAAGGAAGTCCGTCTCCAGTCAGCTGTGGCTGTCTGCTGAAATAATATTAAGGTCCAGTGGATAGGAGAATTTGTCTTATTCAACTGTACGGAGTGCCAGAGTTGTGGACGCTGTAGGCCTTTGGAGCTGTAGGGGTCAAGGAAAGGCCGCTACAAGGGAGAGAGAGAGTGAGTGATGACTAAATGGACTACGGGCGAATGTCATTTGGGAACAATTGCTACGTCTCTGCAGTTGTGTCACGTAACCTGTTGAATAAAATGTATGACGGAGTCATTGTCGTCGAGTTCTGTTTCTAAGAGAAGAAGCGAAAGTGTACTTGCTGGACCTTTGGTAGTGTGCTGGCTAGTTGTAGCTCAGTTAGCACACAACTCTACTGAAGGGGAGGGCCAAGCACGTGTGGGAAGGTCGCGATTGCAATGATGTCACTTCTGGACGCATTCATTAGGTTTTTTAAAAGACGGTTTTTGATGTGGCCAAACTGTTTAAAACTGTTTTTTGATTATTTCTTTACACACCCTCTGTTCATTCCAAGTGTCTTCAGAACATCTGTATTTAACTGTTTAGTAAGTAAAGTGAAGGACCATTTTTCACGCCTTCAGGCAAGTTAGCTATATAGGGCTAGACCTAAATTTTACAGACCAAACGACAGTTGGTGGGTGATGTGGTCAGCATCACACCGGTCGCCTTTACTTCCTGGGACTGTACCTGGTACCTACTCAAGAAACCGAACCTACGACCTTTCAATCCGCAGGTGAGCGTCTAGACGCTAGACCACGACAGCTTCCCTAATTGTTTATTGCACAACATTATTTTGTATCATAATGCAACCATTAATGAAAAGGACAGCACTGGTGCTATTCTAGGAATGTCCGCCGATTAACGCGACAAGCCATCTATGCTTGGATTGATCAACGTTTCCCCAGAAGAAGGGTGTAAATTAATAACCGAGCACCCAGAGCCGTCTTAACAGCAATATGGGTCCTAGGCAAACCCTTGTGCTGGGGCCCTTTCTATAACTGCTCTAAAGAATGAAAAGTAACTGATTGATAATGTATAAATAAATACGTATTTATTTTGTTGGCACTAAAGCAAAACTGGTGTTAAAACATAAACACGGATTAGATGACACAGTATGCTGGGATGCCTAGTTCGACCCCAACTGCGGGCCATGCGCCGTGCGTTGGTTTCGACAGTGGTATCAAAAAAGCCGACCGTCCAGAAGCAATGGCAAACTACTGGACTTAAATTGCCTAGAAAAACCACACAGCAGTCAGTGGCGATTGGGGTTGGTTCTGCAACGTCCTGTAAAGGATACGCAACTTACCTTATGATAATACCACGAACGTCTTATATGGCAAGTCACTTTACATGCAGGAACTAGTTACGGACTCAGGCCAAGCTCCACCTCTTTACATACTAGGTCACCTTTCATTGATGCTTGGTCAGGCTAGCCCAGTTTGCTTAAGGCTACAGGGGTGTCCCGGTTTACTGCTGTAGATTACAATCTCTCGTGGAATCTAGGTTCAGTGTGTGGGGAAGTGGGGGTTGGGGTTAGGGCCAGTGGTACATGTTATGGGGTCGTTATAGACCCTCACATTCTGTAATATAGAGCACGCGTGGTCGCTGGTAGGAGCGTCGACCAAGCTGACGTCCCTGTCTCGGAGGTCAAGCCAAAGACTGAACGTTTAGTCACAGTGTCCTGGCGAGACTCCGCCAATCATAAGCGTGTAGATTCGCGGAGCTGGGCCCGAGTTCGTTACATGTACTGAAATGCATAAGGTATAATGCAATGATGATGCCCCCTGGTAAGTCCCCACCGGGCCCATGCGTTAAGTCGACCCTGCGTGCACCATTAAAACTAAGCCCCACCTTCGGTGACAATGTCTCTGAAGCTGCCACAATTTAGGTTAATGGGTCACGTCTGGCTACCTTAGAAGTCGCTTACTTTGTTATTGGTGAGAGAACTCGGGAGTCGGGACCGGCAGAGAAAGCTGTCAGTGTGTTTTAATATTGCTGAGTGTGTTTTAATATTGCTGACAGAAATAAATGAAGCAACGTACAATAAAGCTGTTACATTCAAACGGTTTATAGCACATTCTTCTTCTTCTGCCTTCCACCCCCCCCCCCCCCCCCGTGTGTGTGTGCATGCGTGCGTGTTTGTGCGTGCGGGCGTGTATGTGTGTGTGTGTGTGCGTGCGTGCGGGTGGGTGTGTGTTTGTTTGTTTGTATGCCGGTGTGTGTGTGTGTACGTGAGGTGGTGGTGGGGGGGGGGGTGTATGTGAGCGTATGTATGTGTGTGTGCACGCGAGTGTGTGCATGCATTTTACCACCCATGCTTTTTTGAAACGATATTCATAATATGCATATTATTAATTCTTTATTGATAAAATACAACTGCTGTGTGAAAGATGGGTGTTTGGAAGAACCGAATGTGCCCACTTTGTGACTCTTTGAAAAAAAAAATGCATTTGTTCATTCATTCTTTTCTTTTTCTGCTGCTGCCTTTACAACCCCCAATGGATCATAGGCCCTCAACCAACTCACGCCAACTTGTTCTGCCCTTTGCTATTGCAGGCGGCTCTCCCCCATATCCTCCCCATCGTTTTAACGTCGCTCTGTAGCTGCCTTTCAGCTTTCTCCACATCGTGTCATATTTCTTCTACCAGAAGAGCCCTCCCTCATCCTGGCCGGCTGCGTTTTTCTTGTTTCTTTTTTTTTGACTTCTCCATGATTGGTTGGTTTTTGTTACTATTGTTTTTTTCTTGAGGTAGCCAACCTCAAGCCAGCCATACCCTTAGTCGCCTCTTACGACATGTTTGTAGGGTGCAGTATTACTATTCTTTGCTTCCAGTGAGGGCCCCGGTGACACATGGGCATCGTCCTACTGTGTCATTATATGCTGGATTTATGCATAAGCTAACTAAACTGCAGTTTACGGCCTCACGATCTACAAGGGCCTCAGCAAATTTCAGTTTTGGTTTACTAATGCATTGAATGTTGAATTAAGAATCGACATCATAGCGCTCGGGACACTCACATAAGCTCTCCGTCCCCATCTTCAGCAGCAAACTAAGAGTTCCGATTCCGATAACACCAGTAACTCTGATTGTCTGATTATCTGTCTCGCCTTTCCCTGACAACTCCTCGCAGGGCCATTCTCCTCAGACCCTAATTATCTATTTGCGCTTCCCTACTGTTCTCTCGCTCCCAGAGGGTCCACACTTCTAGCTTGTCATACATCAGTTCACCACCAAGTGGTGCAGAACCGGCCAGTCTATCTGTCTGCTTATTTCCCAACACACCGGCAAGATCTGGAGAGAATATCCAAAGGAAGCTAACTACCCGGGACCCCTGAAGAAAGGTTTACATATGCAATTTTCTTTTACTAGAGCCTTCAGAGAATTAGGTAATATAATTTATGTGGTTTTGCAGACACATTCTGTATTCTTCTTCTTCTGCAGCATTCCAAGCCCTTGAGGTTCATTGCTGCAGATATCACCCGCCTCCATTCATCTCTCTGGTTCGCCCTCTCTTTCCAATTGGTGACACCAAGTGTTTGCAGGTCTGTCTGGATATTATCTTTCAATCGTCTTCTTGGTCTGCCTCGTGGTCTACGAAGATTAATCTCTCTGGCGTATACAGTTTTTACTTCTCTGTCATCTGACATTCTTTCAATATGTCCCAACCATTTAAGTCTATCAGCTCTCATGATGCCAGTGACCAGTGGTGATTTAAACAGATTATGAATTCGTTGTTTCTTCTCACTCTCTATTCACCGCTGTTCGCATCTTTGATGGGTCCAAAGATTCGCCGTAAAACTCTTTTTTTTTGAAAACCTGTAATAAGGCTTCATCTCTTTTAGTTGTGTTTAAAGTTTCAGAGCCATATAACACGACTGGTCTAATCATCGTTTTATATATTTTGATCTTGATGTTGCGAGACAGATCCTTTGACTTTAGCAGATGTTGAAGGGCAGAGTATACTTTATTTCCAGATTGTATTCTAGATTGTTTTTCTTCTCGCAGCATGTTGGAGCAGCTGAAGTTTGCACCCAAGTTATAGAATTATATTATAGAATGTTGCCGGAGTTTATATCCTTTCCCTGTCTAGTTATTATCATGTATTCTGTCTTATCTTGATTGATAACTAGTCCCATTATCTGAGCTGATTCTTTTAAGACAGTCAGTGTTTTAACAGTCTCTAGTTCATTTTCTCTAACGATATCAATGTCACCAGCATATCCAAGTATTCTTGTAGTTTATTCTATAGTACACTCTTGTTTCAATTTCCATATAACTTTCTCCAGGGCCAAGTTGAAAAGAAATGGGGATAGAGCATCACCTTGCTTTAAACCAGATTTTATTTGAAAAGAGTCTGACTTTCTGCCTTTATATATTACAAGTATCTTCCATACATAGTTTGATCATGGTAATTAACTTCTTAGGTATTCCAAAGTCCTTCACAGCATTCTATAAATTGTTTTTATGTATACTATCATACGCCTTTTTAAAATCCACACAAACATTATAAACATCTTTTCTATATTCCCAGATTTGCTCTGCTATTTGCCGTAAAATGAATATCTGATCTATTGTTGATCTGTTCTGTCGGAAACCCGCTTGGTAATCTCCCAATATGTCTTCGGGCCTGTTTATCAGTACGGCCGATAGTATCTGATAGCTTGTAAAAAAAAACCAGTGATATTCCTCTATAATTGTCACACTTATACTTGTCTTCTTTCTTAAAAATGGGTAATAATAAAAACACTTTCCATTCATGGGGTAATGTCTCCGTCTTCCAAATTAGTTTCATTAATTCATATATCTTTACATGTAATGCATGACCACCTTCTTTTATAAGTTCCGCAGCAATTCCATCAGCACCAGTTGCGTTATTGTTTTTAAGCGGTGTTATGACATACAGTCATCATCATCATCATGAACTACATCTGCTGTTAAGCGCCGTGGAGAGGAATAATTTGCGATCCAGTGCACGTTGACTGCCGCTGGCCATTGTCATGCCGTGAAGGCGTAGAGTGTCTTTAATGTTGTCGATCTATATTTGAGAATTCATGAACAACATTGTCATGGATATGGAAGCTAACTATCATAACAACGAATCAAGAAAGTTCATATCCATGACAATGTTGTTCATGTATTCTCGCTTTTGGTGCCTAACTACTTTTGCAACTTTCTTACATTCTGTCCTGTTTTTTGTTTGTTCATTTCGTATGTTACTAGTATCATTTAGCCAAATCTGCCTGGCATGTTTATTCCTACTGACTGCTTCTTTACATTTTGTATCGAACCATTTTTTCTTTCTGTTTATGGTGGACAAACCAAGACATTCTTCTGCAGTGGTTTGAATTATATTTTTAACATCCATCCAGATTTGGTCAACGTCTTCCTCTGAGGGATTTGTTTTATTCTGTATTATTTCTTTGAATATAAATTGAACGACAATATGTTTCCATTACTAACATTTTTAAAATCTCTGTATGGGTTACAGGGCCCTATTATAGGGAAAAAACGAATAGACCCACTGCCTACCCTAAATCATGTCGTAAGAATCGACTAACTGGGAGCTTCCTTTGAAGTCGGAGTGCATCTGCCTGAGACAAGGAACCAACAGTCTGCATACAAATGAGTCAGATCTGTAAAACGGATGCACACGCAACACTCAGGTTTTAAACAGGACTGCAGTCCAGAAGTAGACGAACAACCAACTTTCCACAGGAGTTCGTAGCTGGTGAACGTGAAGAAGAAGAAAGAGATATTTTTAAAAGGCGTATATATTTTAAAGTTGTCCCCGTGTGGGTTACGGGGCCCAGTATAGGGAAAACAAGAATAGGCCCACTGCCTACCCGAAAGCATGTCGTAAGAGTCGACTTTATTAAGAGCTTTCTTTAAACTTGGAGTGCATCTGCATGAGAGGCAATGAACCAACAGTCTGCACACGAATTAGTCAAATATGTCAAATGGATGCACACGCAAAACCCAGGACTGCAGTCCAAAAGTAGACGAACAAGCAAAACTTTCCGCCGGAGTTTCCAGCCGGTGAACGCGAAGAAGAAGAAGATCAAGTTGTCTAAAGATTAGCTAATGCAATTTCAAATCGTAGGAGCCTCAGTGCTTTATATAGCTCAGGACCTTCTCTCTCTCTCTCTCTCTCTCTCTCTCTCTCTCTCTCTCTCTCTATATATATATATATATATATATATATATATATATATATATATATATATATATATATATATATATATATACAGAAGGACCTGCTTAGGACCTAATGAAGACTAAATCCGGCACTGCGCAAAGGGCTCGCAAACTATGTCTCCAAAACGTTATATCCCATGCAACTATATCATAGATGGAATCCAGTCCAGCAACTTTAGCTTCTGTCACCAACGTTCACTTTTTGGTTTCTCATCGTTTCATCAGTCCCCCTGTTTCGGTTTAAACAGTTTAGACATTACAAAAAAACCTGTCGTCCGTACTATGGGTATCGTTCAAACAAGACTTGAACACAAGAGTAGTAGGCCAAAGTTCAAAGCACACAGACAGAAGGGCACACGGTTACCCATGTGTCAGAACCCGGGTATTTGGGCACGTTGCCACTTCCTTCCTCCCCCTCCATAAACAAATCAGCGTTTATAAAGGCGAAACTGTCTCCCCCTACATCAGCGACCATATGCTTGCCGGTAGACGACTTCGTCGCCGGTCGGGACAGTATTTTGGTCTGTCGCTGCTTGCTTGTTGTACCTCACCAGGACATCACACAAGCGATAAACACCCGGTGACACAAAGTACTACCGTGCGGAGAGGATCACGCATGGAAAGGTCCCAGAAACCCCTTTCAGCCGTCATGGTCACAATTGTGGGCCAGCTATATCCAGGGCCCCCGGCAAAAGCCATGGTGGGGCTTCAAATAACGAAAAATTGCATCCCACAAGAAGGGGACTGAGTTAAGTGAACGGGTCTGTTTCCTTTGATCGCATTACCGCTGCAGGAGTCCTTTTCAGGGCTCTTGGTGGAGTGCAAATGCTACGCGATTTTGTCTGGCGCAATAACCTAGCCACAATTATAACTTAAAGCTCCCCCTTTGTGGTGCTAGTTGTACCTGACGATTTTTTAAAAGTAAAGCATCTACCTACCTCCCCTAAATAGACATCATCTTTTAAAATTGTTGGTTTTTATTCAAACTTTGTCGGCGTTTGTGGCTTAGGCGTTGCCAAAGCGCTTCATAATACCGGGGTTCTGGGTTCGATCCCAGTTGCGGATGATTTAGCAGCAGATAGTCTTGTGTTATTTTTGACTGTGGTATAGAGAGCTAACCGTCAGTGGGCAATGACAAACTCTGAATGTAAATTTTGCCTTAAAAAACCCGCAACAGCCAAAAAAAAAAAAAAAAAAGGACGGAGTTGGTTCTGCAAGGTCCTTCAAAGGATAAGTAACCAACTTATACATATTATATTTTAAGAATATTCTGTTTGCCATTCAACGAATTATTATCCCAGTTTAAAAGAAGAAAAAAAATTAACAGATCAACTTCTCCTCATAAAATAAACCAGATATGTAGAACAGAGATGCACGCAAAACTCGTCTGCAACAAACATAGAAAGGGCCAGAAATAAACGAACAACCAGAACTTTTCGCCAAAGTTGACTCGGCAAACATTAAGAAGAAGAAGAAAAAGAAAAAGGGGAGAACAGAAAATAAGAAGGAGGAGGAGCAGGAGGTGATGGAAGAGGACGTGGAGAAGAAGAAGAAGAAGAAAAAGGAGGAGAAAGAAAAGAAGAAGAAGAAGAGGAAGAAGAAGAAGAAGAAGAAGAAGAAGAAGTTGAAGAGGAAGAAGAAGAAAAAGAATGAAGAAGCAGAAGAAGAAGGAACAGAAGAAGAAGAAGAGGAAGAAGAAGAAGGAGGAGGAGGAAGAGGAGAGTGAGGAAGGACAGAAAAGGTGGAAAAAGGAAGAAAAAGAATTACAAAACATCCTCTATAACGTAAAGTGAAAGCACAGACCTCACTTAGGTCGACCTCTCAGATGAGCGTCACGCCACCCCACTCCCGCCACTCCTCACAACAAAAGGTTACACAAAGTCCGGGTCTACCTAGCATTCCAGGAAGCAAAACACAGTTTGCATGGCGTTTCTCGTTTCTTTATTTCCCTAGCCGCTGTTTCCGTTGATTTATTTTGCAACAATTTCTTGGTAGCTGGTAATAGTAAGGCTGCTAATCGTAAGCTGAGTGGCAGATAAAACCCCGTTCTGTTTGTAACCGGCTATTTCTCGTTTCCTATTTTCCTTAATGAAAGTTTTCTTTGATAATTGTATTTCTGGGTAGTAATATAGTAAGGCTGCTAAATTTAGACTGGAAAGTCGAATGGCGAAGTTCTGTTTATAGTTTCAAGAACACGTGATTGACAGTAAACTGTATCTTGATACTAGCAATTAATTGAAGGTGTCTGTTTATAATTGACGATCGTGTATTCAACCAGCCCCGGTTCTCTCTCATATCATCATCATTGTTGTCGCTAACATCATCACCACTATCCTATTGTGCCGTCACACGTCACATTTGGCTCTTAGTTTATTCTTCCATTCCATTATTTTCTGTACAGCTGTTTCAATGGCATGGTTGGAATTCAGCCTAACACCTTTGGCCTCTCTCATCACCGTTTGCCTCTTGAGTTTTTTTTTTTTTTGGACGTCTTCATTTGCTCAGTCCACTCACGGAGCATGTTGAGAAAGGTAAAAACAGGCATCACTTCAGAAGTCTAACCCTAACCCTAACCCTAAACTTGGCTGTAGATAAATCGCGAGAAACTACAACCTGAACACCCTAGAATTTATTGGGAATGTCTCCCGTGACGTTGTCGTGACGTCAGGGGTAAGTTATAAATTAGGTACCAATATTTTAAACTATACCAATTAATCCCAGGACACTGCAAAATGTATGCGCCTTTTAAAATATATGAATACGTAGAATTGTGACAACAGAGATGAAATGCCTTAGATGAGCTGCAGGAGTTTCAAGGAAAGACAGAATACGAAATCAGACGCTTCATTGAGGTACAAGGTGGAAGAGAATAATAATAAGAAGAAGAATACTGGAAGTATATTGTTACATTTTTATAAAGAGAAAAAAAAAATAATGTACTTGCCAATCACAGAGTTACGTAGCCCTAAAAAAGACTCTAACTTAAAACTGAAAACTGGTTAAAAATTTTTTTTTTTGTGAAATGAAAATTGCAGATTGTGAGAGCTTATGCTGTAGCTTACATAGTTTTTGTCTGAATCCAGGACTGCTGTTAATCAATTACCGTACTAACCAGGCTGACCTTGGCTTCTAGGCCGACCCAGCCTTGATTGAGTACCAGGTACAGTCCTGGGAAGTAAAGGCGTGATATTGACCACATAACCGACAAAGTGCTGATTGGTCTATAAAATATGGGTCTAGCCCTAAATGCCGTATACGCCTGACGGCGTGGAAACGGGGAATGGGGGGAGGGGAGGGCGGGTGGGAAGGCCCCAACATTACTGTACACATTTTGTACACACTTTTCCGGCAAAAGTGAGAAAATATTGGGAGTTCAGCTGCCCCCCTTCTCCTGCTACTACCCAATAATTTGGCAGGATGGCTCAGATGCCCACTTTAACCATGTGAAGAAATGATCTTTAAAAATGGTTTGCTTATCATATTATTTCAAGTATAGTATTATATTTATTTCTTATTATTAATATTATTATTATTATTAATGCGCTAAAAATAATCTATGCGTTCACCATCTGTAAACTCCGGCGGAAAGTTCTAGTTGTTCATCCACCTCTGGACTTTACATTTGCTCCGAAAACCTGAATGTTACGTGCACATCCGCTTTACAGATCTGAATTTTTGTATGCAGACTGAGCAGATCTGAATTTTTGTATGCAGACTGTTGGTTCCTTGTCTCTCAGACAGATGCACTCCGACTTCAAAGGAAACTGCCAATTAGTTGACTCATACGACATGCTTGTTGGAGTGGCAGTTGGTCTATTCTTGTTTTCCCCCTTAATGGGACCCCAGAACCCACACGGGGAATACTGGACAAAATATGAAGTGTATAAACACATACTTTTAAAGAAAATGTCTATGCGGGATTTAAGTGTTCATCTTAGTCTCCTTTGGCCTATAACAAATATTTTTGTGTGTGAAGAAAGAAGGTGGGGGGGGGGGGGGGGTAGATTCCGGCACCTATGGTGCTGACACATTACAGAAATAATGCAATGTTGCCTGTTAGCGTTATGGTCCATCATCTTCAATCTCAACCCTTCCTTTCGTTAATCCAACTAAATATTATAATAATATTTGTTATTCTCATCTTATGAACGGGACTGTTAAATTTCTGATTTGCGAATAATTTGGGACTGGTATGCGGAAGAGTGCCGAACACTGACATGATTCGTAATTGTGGTGATCATCTCAGATAGCAAAACATGACAGCCTTAGCATATCAGCACGGCACATGTTGATATGTTATAAGTAAATTAAAAATTATCATGTTTATACAATTATTCCTTAATCATCTGAAAAGAAGAGATCAAATCACAATTTTTTGGTTTAACACTGGACACTGCCGACTCAGCGAACCCTCATATAAATTAGCATGAGCCAGACAGCTGTCTGCCAGTGTCTTCATGCTAAACATAATCTAGAACATGTCTTGAAAGACTGTCTTGTCTTGGCGAAGTTCCGAAAAAACAAATGGCAACACCTAGTCGACCTGAAAAATAAGCTTTGGGAAAATCTAAGCGACCCTGAGATGACATCCCAGTTTATGGCCCACAGTGGATTATGCGCATGACCAGAGATCGCTGAAGAAGAAAATTATAAATGTGTTCTATGCATATACATAAACATACATAAACCTATATATATGTTTACATACATTCCTGAGATGACATCCCAGTTTATCGCCCACATTGATGTAATGAATTGATGTATGATAAGTTAGATATTGTGAGGGCCCTTTTTAAGCGAGGGAACAGTGTGGAAACGCAGACAGATCCTTACGACCTTAGGAGAACGGTGCTGCCTGGAGTTACTAAAGGATCTGGCTGACGCTCAACATTCAGGGTAAGGAGGAGACGGATATACCTCAAAGGATAGCTGGAAGGATGAGACAGATATACAGTCAGACAGTTACTAGTTCCATCGGAATTGGAGCTCTTCGCTTGCTGCTGAAGATTTTGACTGAGCACTTATGTTAGTGTCCCGAGTGCTGTGATGTCGATTCTCAATAAAACATTGAACATTCTAGATTTAATTGCCTTTCTTCACCCGGGAAAGTGAAAGAAAGTCTAATTCTCCGATTCTTTATCTCATCTTTGTCTCCGCCACTACCGTTACTTTAGTCATTCTCATGAGAGAACCCAAAACATCCCCTATGATATTAACACCAGTACATATGTTACATTCTAGTAATATTTCTACAAGTAGCATAACATTAAAGAAAGAAAACAAAAAAACGTTGAACATATGCAGACTTTCTGAAAATACAGACTAATGATACGACCACTACAAACACAAGAAAATGTATTAGTTATCATTAAAAACTGTTTGAAAACAACTGAAAAAGGATTCAATGTTTTTACTTTGTTCTCAGAGATGCACTCTATCCAGCTATTCATAAAAGTGGAAGCAGCGGCTACCCAGGGTCAAACTTACCGAAACAATCCAAAGTTTATCCAAGTCATAACAAGCTGTGAATATACCCTAGTTCAGGCCCTAGAGAACATCCTAGGAGGGGACTTAGTTTACTACGAAATTGTTGGGCCTGGCTCTTGGGTGACATGGACCACATTAGCCAAAGAGTTGAAGGTGTGTATGATTCAATCATACATTTAATGAACTTTTGTTTGCTGCATTATTTAAGTTTAGACTATCGAATTTTTCTTTTTTTTTTCTTATTTTTTCTTCTCCTCTTCATCCTTCCCTGATGTGGGCATCTGGAGTGCCTGGAACAGATCACGACCATTGGCTGGAGAAATGTTTTGGTGACAAACACGTCTTTGCAGCTCATCTCACATGCAGACAGGGATGGCTAGGGAAGGGATAGAATGTTATTGGCAGCCAGGAACTGTGTGGTCAGCTGTGCAGAATGGGGTCTGGCGTTGTCCTGTGGAAAAAAGATATTTGTTGGCATCCCAAAATGGAAGGACATGTGGTCGAAGAATTTCATGGACGTATCGTTGCACATTCAAGCTTCCTTCAATGTGCACCATTGACTCCTTCCGTTGTAACTGATCATTCCCCATACCATTAAACATCCACCAACATGCAGCAGAGCTTCATCAATACCATTTTGGGCTAAACCTTCATTTCATCTCTGGTAGATCCTACGCCGTTTATCATGACACTGCAACAAAAAGAAAAGATTCGTCATTGAACCAGAAACGTCTCCACTGATTGTCACTTGCCCAGGAATGATGTTGGTTGGCCTGAAGAAGTTGATTTTGGCGATGGCGACGCATAAGGACAGGTCCTCGGTATGGTCGTCGAGCCCAAAGTCCAATATCATGCAGTCTGCTCCAAACAGTTTGATCAGACACTTGACGTCCTGGAGGCAATGCCTGCGCAATTGAGGAAGCTGTTGTAAACCTGTCTCTGAGCTGAATAACGGGATTCTCAGCTCCTGTTGTCACTCTGGGTCATCCACTGCGATGTCGGTCTTTAACTAAACCAGTGGCTTGGAACCGGTGCCAAAGTTGACTGATGGTACTCTGATGCACGTTTAGATGCCTGGCAACCTGGCTTTGACTTTTCCCTGCCTGCAATCGGCCAATAGCAGTATTCCTTAAATTTATGGATAGAGGCGCCATTGGTGACTGCTTAAAAAAGAATTGATCGTTTTGGTGTAGCGTTATCCTTTTATAGGGTTTCAGTTGCGTAGGCAGTGGATAGGGTTCACCGCACATTGTGTTGCTTTCTCATGCGCACATCGTGAGCTATGCTCACAAATATGGTCTTAAACACGAGTGACCACTGCATTGTAACGTTTACAAAAACTCACACAATTCACGCCCACTGGACACAGTAAACAACATTTGTTTCTGCTTTTCACGTACCCAGGTACGATATTTTATTTACAAACTAATAAAAACGCTCTGTCGGATAACTAAGCGTTTCTTTTTTTCAACAGTATATAAGGATAAGAAGCATGGATAGTGGCTAAACAATTGATGATATGCAAATATTCATTAACTGTTACCTGCATAGAACTGAAGACATCCAATAGTATAATCAAATCATTAATGTGAAGCTGAGAAAGAGAAAGATGCCACTTAATCATGAGAAGAGACAGAGGATAGGACACATGTGAAATCAATTTCTTTCATATCCACCATGTGTGGATTCATACCCAAGACCTTTGGGCTGACAGGCCAGCATTAGCCACTATGCTACTACAAGTCCTAGTCAGATGTTATGCTAATACCGTACAACCTAAAGCTTTTGTAAACTGGAGCAACATTTGCGTGTGTGTGTTTCTTAAGGAATTGAAAATGACAACTTTAAGACAGAGTAAGTGAAAGTAATAATTGAGATAGAATCTTTTAACACAGAAGAATGGAACATAAAGAACAGATTTATGTATCTCAAAAAGAATAAAAACAAATGTATCAAGTTTTTTTTAAAACCCAGAATATTTGGGTGTACATAGTAATGTGCAGTCTGATAGATGCACTGCTGCCAACCCTCTGAACAGTGAGCTATTTTATGATAAAGCACATCTGATGAAAGCTATGATAAAGCTAATGTGGTGAAGTCTCCCTGGGGGGATCAAGTGAAGAGAGCATCCATTTGTGGAAAGAATGGTCCAGCTGGGAGTGAGTATATGGTCAGGACAAATTTCTGCTTGCAGGGGACAAAATGGGGAACTTTCAGTCAGGCTGCTTCCCATGTGAGTCCCTGTCCCCATTATGGGGAAAACAAGATTAGACCCACTGCCTTCCTGGCAAGCATGTCGTAGGAGTCGACTAACTGGGGACTCTTTCAAAGTCAGAGAGCATTTGCCCGAGAGGCAAGGAACAACCAAAGGCACACAAATAAGTAATTAAAACGAAAACACACGCAAACTCAGACCCTTGCACAAAGCCACAATCCAAATGGACGAACAACGAGGACTTTCAGCCAGGGTTAACAGCCAGTGAACAAAGAGAGAGAGAAAGAAGTCAGGTTGCGGCTGGCACGGTCAGCATGGGAACTTTTTGTTGGCTATTGAGGAAGGAGATGGAGAACATACAGGAATGTCTCAAGTGCAATGATCAATTCTTGATTCACTGATTCATAAAGATTCATAAGGAGTAATCAGTGAAAATTTTGTAAGTTCACTGCTACTAAACACTACACAAATAAATTAAACACAACACCTACTATCCTAAAGTTTGTGATCTTTATTGAGACTTTGTTTTCTTCTGTGTTTGTACATTGTGTTGTACAATATCTCCAACTTTTGCCTCAACACATATGACTTCAGTAAACCCTTAATTAGTTGCTTTTTATGAGAAGCTTGTTATAAGAGGCATCTGTATTAAAAAAAATACAAATAAAGCAGACCCAAATACAATTTATTGCCAGGAAATATTTCGCTGGATCTCATCAATGCATTACTGCAGATTTACATCAACATATAATGAAACACAAGAACTGAATTAATTCCACTGAACTATACACTACACATCACTTCATGGTATATCTCGATACATTGTTAGTCTAGTCATGGGAGGTTTATGATAGTCATGTGACTATCAGGATAACTTTGAATTTATAATAGAATTGGTTGACACAAGAACAGAATGGGGCAAAAGAAATCATGTAATGTATAGCATGTTTAATGTTACCAAGAAACATACAAAGAGTTGATTTTTTTCTGAAAGAACTAACATTCAACATTGGGATATGGTTCAGGGGCAGCAGCTGAGCCTTGTATACCATGACAAGCCAGTTCCAAACACAAGATCAGCTTTATACGGTCCTGTCCAGCTGAACACAGACCTCATACAGCCTGTATCCATGGACAGTTGGTCATTAAGCAGCTTTGTCCAAGCTGATGACATACATTTAAAGGTAACTGAATTAGATAGAGCTTAACTGTTGTGTACTCTAAGGAACTCCACACACACTAGAATGTTTAGGCACTGATATCGCAGCCTAGTTGTTAACCACAATACAATGTGCCAACAACCCTTTTGAGGGCTAACAAAGAAGAAGAAACTGTGTTAAAATTTAAGACCAACAGGCCAGCAGAAAAGCACGCTGGTCGGCAATCAGCCCATCCTTTACAGAACTTGCTCTCTTCACTACATGCCTACAAGTCTCTCTTTCTCTAGCCGAGTCTCCAGCCCTGTGTGGTTGAAAAGCACACTTGCCAGTAAATTACCATAGTACCCTTTGTATGTGTGTGGGTATAATATGCACAGTGACAAATACAAACACATAATGCTTGTCCCCTCAACTCACACACATAGCCATGTACCCGGTTCATCAGTACGTACACACAAATGGAATTAGTTTATTTTTCTGTGTCAATGAATGAATATTATTTATCTGTGTCAATGAATTAGTGTTATTTATCCATGTCAGTGAATTATTAGTGTTATGTATCCGTGTCAATGAATTAGTGTTATTTATCCGTGTCAAAGGAGAGTGAGAAGCAACAACAGAATTTATAATCTGTTTACATTGTCATTGGCCACCGCCATTAAGAGGACCAACAGACTGGAATGGCTGGGGTTTATTGAGAGAATGTCAGATGACAGAGAGATTTAAAAAAAACCAAAAAAAAACTCTGTACACTTTTAAAAAAAAATATCCAGAAGCCATGAGTTGTAGCCCTTAGACTCGGTATTATGGATATCGCAACCCTTCGGCCTTGATTCCATGATATTTACTGTAAATCTGAGAGAAATGTGGCTTTTCTGCCTACCACCGGTCGTAAACCTGGACTATAAGGAGTTCGTCACCCGGTTGCCGCGAAGTCAGGTTGAACCAACTACACTAGCGAGCCGGGCACCTCTGTACACAAGGGATTTGAATGGTCGTAGACCATGAGGCAGACCAAGAAAGTAGTGGAGTGATAATATAGAGACAGACCTACAAATATATAGTCATGAACCTAAAAAAGAAGGTAAATCACAGAGATAAATGGAGTTGGGTGATACCTACAGCATCGAACCATGGGATGCTTGGAATGCTGAAGAAGAAGAATATTAATAGTCTTTCTCTCTCTCCCCCTCTCCGTGTTCACCAGCTGTAAAATCTGGCGGAAAGTTCTAGTTATTCATTCCCCTCTGGACTTGAGAATTGTTCTAGAACTGAGTGTTGTGTGCACATCTGCTTTACAGATCTGACGTATTTGTATGCAGACTGTTGGTTCCTTGCCTCTCAGACAGATTCACTCGGACTTTGAAGGAAACCCCCAATTAGTTGATTCTTATGACATGCTTGTTGGAGAGGCAGTTTCTCTATTCTTGTTTTCCCCACAATGGGGTTATGGAACCCACTCGGGAAAAACATTAATGGTATTTGTTGTTGCATAAACATGGAACTAATTGAATTTTTGTTTGTATTGAAGGTATCAAATATTACCGAGACAGTAAACCTGGAGATGTACTCTGGCTCCTCTAATTCAACCACAGACTCCAACAATAAATCATCAGCAGTTTCTTCAGAAACTGATGGCAAGAAACTGGAATCTTTACTTATAGAAGAAAACATAAAACCTGTTGCTTATTCACCATTTGACATTCAAACCTCTGAATTTACTTTAGACTCTCAAACACAGGTGAAAATGCCTGTCTTCTGCAAGAGTAACCTCCCTGAGTATACTCAAGTCGTGAACATTTTCCCAAACAAAATTCAGTCTTCAGAAATAAATATGATCGACTATCACAAAGTTGAGACAGAACATAATCCATTAGAAGCTTTTAATGATGTTCCTTGCTTCAGCATTAGTGCGCAGAACTCTTCACACACCTCGTCGAATACTCATACATCTACTCAAAAGAATGATGGCACTTTAATAAATCAACAACCTGCTTCACAGAGTTTTCAGAAATCATCTTTACAAAATACCAAACTTCAAAACTTACACAATGAATGCCAAAAGAAACAAAGCAGCTTGAATAATCTCAGCTGTCAGACACTGACATTGAATTCTCACAGCTTGTCTGTTCACAATTCTCTGAATACTCAGGCTTTTCTAAAAATGCAAGACTCTAAATTTGTAGATTCTGTGATAGAGGCTGGGTCTGGCAAGAAGTTGTCTCTGAAGGAGCAGCCTTTGAACAATGCAACAGATGTTGATGATTTGTCAAAGAAATTATCAGAGCTGCCGGATACAGAACAAGACATATCTGAGACAGACTCTTCAGCTACTTCACTATTCACGTTTGATTCAAATCTGCAAAAAATTAATGTCTCAGCTTGCTCACCTTCTGTGGATTATGTACCACATACATGCATACAGAATGTTCATCAACAGCAGTATAATGTCAGTTCAACGCCTGATCTTTCAGAATTTCACAAACCTGGTTCTTTTGAAACTTCTTCACCAAAAAGACATACATTTAGTGATGTCACTCCATTTACAAGTTTCCAGCAGCAGATGTCTCACCAAAACTTGTTGGGAAAACAGACACAGCAACAAAGTCAGTTACAGCTGAAACAACAGCAGACTTCACTACAGCTTACCACTTCAAGAGTTGAAGGTAAACAAATGCAACAACAGAATTCACCACAATTTATAGCATCAGGTTTTGGCAAACAACAACTACAGCAAACATTACCATTGTTTACAGCACCAAGAATTGATACACAGCTGCCACAGCGGCAAGCTTCATCGCAGTTTACAGCATCAAGTTCTGACAAACAACAGCTGCAGCAAAAAATACCACAGTTTACATCATCAGGCATTGGCAAACAACAGATACAGCAAACATTACCACAGTCTACAGTGCCAGGAACTGAATTACAACATCGAGCTTCACCACAATTTTGGACAACAAATATTGGCAAGCAACAGCTACAGCAAACCTCACCACAGTTTACAACATCAAGTCTTAAAATACAACAGTTTCAACAACAGATATTACCACAATTTACAACATCAAGTTTTGATAAGCAACAGCTACAAAAAACCTCACCACAGTTTACATCAAAAGTTGATATGCAACAGCAGACTTTTTCACAATTTACAACATCAAATATTGGAAAACAACATGAACAACAAACCTCACAGCAGCTTAAAGAATCAGAGGTTTATATTCAACAGCAACAACAGCAACAACAACAGCAACAACAACAACAGCAACAACAAACAACATCACAATTTATAATATCCAGCATTAATAAACAACAGCCACAGGAACATCACATTTCGCAACATGTGACAACAGCAGCTGCTGATTTACAACAACAAATTTCATTACCATCATCAGCATTAAATCCTGACCAGCACTCTAAAGTGTCCAATCAGAATTCAGTTAGTAATCTGGGATTGACTTTAAGCCAGAAAAACTTGGTGAAAATACAACAGCCGCAACAAAATTTACAAAGTAAAACAAAATTATCAAATCAGTCTCATCCTACCTGGCATAACCCTGAATCCAGCTTTCCAAACACAGAAGAGCTGATAAATGTTGATTCGAATTCTAACAGTCATCAGCTACGAATGATAAAGACACAGTATACAACAACCTTAGAATTAAATAGTCCAGAGAAACCGCCAGCACAGCAGAAATATGAGACAGTAAAGATAGTTGCCGGTTCTGGACAGCATACAGCCAATCTCCAGCCACCTACAACTAACCTTAAAACCTCAGGATTTACACCACCTCCTGGAAAGTCACCACTCACAGTCTCAACTGGACAATCAACATCTGTTGCACTGCCTTTGTTTGAGTTTACTGTCCACTTACCTCAGCCAGAGGGAAAAAAACTTAACGATCCACCACCTCACAGAACTGGTTCCAATTGCAGCAGCACATCTTCAGTTAGTGGAGTACAATTTTTCCTGAAGAAGCAGAATGTTGGGTTGACAGATGAAAAAGGTTCAGTTTTGCCCACTGAAGTAAAACATCCAACTACAACCTACAGTGATGTCAAAGTCAGTGCCATACAAGTCCAAGGAACCAGTGGTAGCTCACGATCTAAGAAACAAGATCCGGGTGATGTCATTGCCACAGATGAAGAGGGTTATAATGTTATTGATAACAATGATGTTTCAAAGGGTCAACTTCCTGTCACTAAATGGCATAGTCCAGCTACTCCCAAAAGATCTGGATTTAACCTTGAAAGAGAGCTTTTGCACATTGAAGGTTGGAATCCACAGGAAAATGGAGATACGGTATGTATCACAATGTACAAGAAAAGTGCTGCATGTAATATTTTACTGAATCCATCTGTTTATCTGTAGCATTGCTTATGTATGTTTCCCACTATCTTTTTATTTTAATTTCTGAGCCTTTTTTCTGTTGTCTCTCTTATACTAATTAAAAGTAAAATGGTGGCTGAGAATTAAATGAACTCAAAAAAATCTGCTCCAATTTGGAATACAAGAAGAAGAAGAGGTAGAACAAGAAGAACAAGAAGAAGAAAGAATAAGAAGAAGATAAAGGGGATGAAGAAGAGGAAATAATAATAATAAGAAGAATCTGCTATGAATTTTGTAAGAGGCTATGATAAGAGCAGTTTACTGCAAAATGAATGATTTATGATCAGTGAACAGTATCTGATTTGTGTTCGCTGTTACATTCAGAACAGCAGGGATTACTTCTATTAATTTGTTCACTTACATCATAGAGCTTTCCCTCTGGACATTGGGTTGTTGGACATTGAAATGTCTAAAACTTATTGAGGAAACTTTACTATCCTATCTAATCTTAAACAGTCCATATGTCTTGGGCTGAATCTAACTAGGCTTTGCAATCTTTCTTTGTCAATTGAGAGGAGAAAGAAAATTCTCTAGATTTATATAAAGCTTTTTCTGATATATATATATGGAAGTGAATCATGGACAGTTGGTAGATTAGTAAAAAAATACTATCTGGAAGTGGCAGAGATGTAGTTTAAAGCCAAATGATGAGAATACCCTGGCCACATAAAAATAAGAGTGAAGGTATCTTGAAAAAACTGACTAATGAAGAGAACGAATTGCCCATGTCAGAAGGAGACAATCTACATTCTTTGGTCATATCATCAGACGGAGAAAACTGGAGTACATCATGACGGTGGACAAGTTGGAACGGAAGAGATGTAGAGGGAGACAGAGAGAGAGAGAGAGAGAGAGAAGAGGCTGGACAGTTTGACATCGGGACTTGGAAGATAATCATTGTCAGAATTGATTGAAAGTACAAGAAACAGATCTTGATGGAGCCTATTTGAAAAAAAAAATGACATTGGCTTCCAGGTCGACCCAGCCCTTAATGGGTAAAAGGTATAATATAAGGAAGTAAAGGTGGCCAGTGTCATGTTGACCACATCATCCACCGAGTGGTAATTGATCTATAAAATATAGGTCTTGCCCTTTGTGTCCAGGATGCATAAAGGGTCCTTTACTTTTACATGAATTGTATGGATAGACAGGACTACCACCACACGGCATGGACTTCAAAAAGAAGAAGAAACATAAAAAGGCTACGTACTAATAATTCTGTCAGATCTAGTGCCAGCCTTGCTAATCCTGCTGGTTTCTGAGCTTGGAGAAGGAGAAGAAGAATTCTAGAGCACAGTCGCTATAGAGATGATGTTTTGGGACAGAGTGGGGAGGAAAGTCTCTGCACCAACCTCACCCAGTAGTTGCCAGCCTCTTTCAAGACGTGATGACCTGAACACCGATACGCTGGAATTCATTGTTCTAGAAGATTCTCTACCCATCAACCAACCAATCAATCAGCCAAACAATATACCTACCAACCAACAGCTCATACAACTAACCAACCAACAAATCAGCCACCTAAAATCATGATCTCTGATTTTGTATGAAGAGTTATGTCTCATGTGCAGTGAAATAAATATATGCTATTTTTTGTGTGGTTCTGTTACAGATTCAGAAGACAATGGAGAAGTATCGTTCCCAAGATGGCAGTTTCATTCTGTGGAAAAGTCGCAGATTTAATAAATTTATTATTACCGTTAGGTAATTTTTGCCACTTATGTAGTTTTTATTATAAGATATCTTAGATTTACTGAGGTAAAGAAATAACTACTCTTGGGATTAATATTCACCAGATTTATTCTCATTATCTTTGTCATTCCCCTATGAATTTTCGACCTAATTATTGTGATCTCTCATCATGTTTAATTTATCTCAGGAGAAGGTCGAGGCCTGGGGGTCATGACCCAGGCGGCCCACCCTCTGAAATTGTCTAGGAGTTGATGGGTCGAAACAATTGTCGACCAGGGATCTTCTACCGATGATCGGTGGACTCCTGATGTAATGCTCCGATGTGAAGTTCTTCTTTTTATTACGTCTGATTTCTTGAGTGGAATATGAGAGAAATATCATCAGCAAAATCGTAATCATCAAGCTTTTCTGTAAGGCTGCCTGAATTTAATTTCTAGTGGTAGTGCTGCTATCTTGATAAGCCAGTCTGTTGCCAGTAAAAATATAGAAGAGGTGACAAAAGTCATCCATGTTCTTATTTCAAATGTATCTTTAGTATTTCCTCATTTAGAACTCAAAATTTTTGTCTTTTTTTGTTGCCTTGACTAAATTCATAATTTTCTTTGGGATCTCATAATGCTTTATCATTTTCAGTAAAGCTTCCACTGTAATTTTATTGTAATCAATCTTAGATGTACTGAGGTGAACAGATATTCGCTGTTAGATAAGATTGCCTGCCCATTTCATTTTAAAGTTAGAAGTCTTACATTTTTCATTTAGCATTTCATTGGTAGTAGCAAACGGAGCTGCCTGGTTTTGAGGCATGGTGTCCACCTCGAGTGCTAGAGGTTCCGGGTTTAATCCCCAGTAAGGGCTGGGATTTTTCACGTGGGCTTAGACTTCCTGTAATTTCCTCGGTCTCTGGGTAGCTAGATCGGACGCCCGTGTGCATTTTTGAGCAGGTAAAACAATTCCTTGGCAGTTGAAAATAAACAAAAAGGAGCCTAACAGCACTGCCCCAACAAAATTTGGAGTTAAAAATCTACCAAAAGTATTTCAGGATCCTTGCCAGTGCTACAGAGCCTGTGATGAGTCTCTTCAGACTCAGACTTGAGTTAGAAAAAGAACGATCACTTATGGGTTACATCTGTGTACCATGATGTTGATTCGTTGTTCAAAACCTCAAACTTCTGAAATGGAGATGTCAGATGAAGATAAATCATAATTGATGCGCCAAATAGCACGGAGATAACCAGACCTCAAAGCACTAAATCAAGTGATTATTAACAGGAAATTTAAATTAGTCTCTTTTTTGATGTAAAAATTTATGTAGGTGCCTGTGTTTTCAAATAATTATCTGTTGGTGAATGAAATTCAGTTGAAACTCAAGAGACATAATATATCTTATTATCTCAGAATCAATACCATGCAGGATATCCCCCACCCCCCTACCCCCCACCTCCCCCCACCCAAAAAAAAAAAATTATACCTAAAACTATGGAGAAGAGAAATAGAGAAGTAAAGTAAAAGTAAAGATCTCTTTTTACGCCTTAGGCACATCGGGCATATGGGAAGAGCACCCATATTTTTACAGATCAATCGGCACTAGGTGGGTAATGTGGTCAGCAATACGCCCGCTGTCTTTACTTCCCCAGGACTAAAATCCCGGTACCCATTAAAGGTTGGGTCGACCTGCGACGCCCCGTACCACGATGAAAATCCACGCAGCCAGAAGTGGGTTTCGATCGCAGTACATTGAGAAACAGAGACTGAGTGAGTAATCGTGGGGAGGGCATGGAGTGCACTGCATTAGCTGACAAAGGTTAGGACAGTTTGATTCACATTGGCTGAGGACAGTTTGATTCACATTGGCTGAGGACAGTTTGATTCACATTGGCTGAGGACAGTTTGATTCACATTGGCTGAGGACAGTTTGATTCACATTGGCTGAGGACAGTTTGATTCACATTGGCTGAGGACAGTTTGATTCACATTGGCTGAGGACAGTTTGATTCACATTGGCTGAGGACAGTTTGATTCACATTGGCTGAGGACAGTTTGATTCACATTGGCTGAGGACAGTTTTGATTCACATTGGCTGAGGACAGTTTGATTCACATTGGCTGAGGACAGTTTGATTCACATTGGCTGAGGACAGTTTGATTCACATTGGCTGAGGACAGTTTGATTCACATTGGCTGAGGACAGTTTGATTCACATTGGCTGAGGACAGTTTGATTCACATTGGCTGAGGACAGTTTGATTCACATTGGCTGAGGACAGTTTGATTCACATTGGCTGAGGACAGTTTGATTCACATTGGCTGAGGACAGTTTGATTCACATTGGCTGAGGACAGTTTGATTCACATTGGCTGAGGACAGTTTGATTCACATTGGCTGAGGACAGTTTGATTCACATTGGCTGAGGACAGTTTGATTTACATTGGCTGAGGACAGTTTGATTTACATTGGCTGAGGACAGTTTGATTCACATTGGCTGAGGATCTCTTTCTTAAGTGTTGCAGTAGGGAATAAAGGACAGATAAAGAAGAAATCTTATATGTTAACTGGTCAACTTGCATCACATAATAATAAAAAAAAAATTAACAATGAAGACATAAACAATAGAACACACAATGTATAGCCTGACATATTTTGCTGTTTCCTATCAGGTACCTCATCATCATCATGTGGCAGGTCTTTTGCAGAAAGTTGCTCTCATCTTGGTCTGCCTGAAAGAAACTTTGTCTCTCACCGGCTCTTTTGCCTCATGTACTTATATTTAAGAAGTCACTTATCTTCTTCTTCTTCTATCGATCGCCTGAAATAAGTTGTCTATATCAGCAATTTTGTCTCTTGTATAAATTTCACTGTTGTTGTTAATTCTTACTATGGTCCATAGAGTTTATGTTCCACTGTTGTTCTTTCTGGCCAAAAGGTTTGCCTTAATATGTCAAATTCAGTGCAGTCTTGGAGTATACACTCTGCTGTCTGGGGCATCTTTCCACAGGTGCACATGGCTGATACGCCTATCTTGAATTTTGTGTACATGTGGTTATGTAATCGGTTGAAGTCACTTATATCCTGTGCCCATCTTTGTGTTGGTTGACCCCTGCCCCTCCTTCCTGGTACCACGCCTTTTGCTATTGTTTTTCTGAACCCGCCATGACAGTTGATTTAACCAAAATATTTCATCTTCTGTGATAAGATGCTGTTTATTAGCCAGTCTTCCCTAATGTTCAGATCTTTTAAAATGTCAATATTTCTCCTCCACTTTGCCCAAGTTGTTCTGAGAATCTTTCTGTAGTGTTTCAACTCAAAAGACCCTATTTACTTTTTTAAGGACTGGGAGATAGTCCACATGCTCTCAAAATTGTAATTGTTATTACCTTGCTGGTGCTCAACCATAGACTTCTAATGCTGTTGAACTATGGGTACCTACTTCAGTAAAACTGAATAACATGCAGCAAATAAATTAATCCTTACAGCCCAAATACAAAATTGTCAATGCTCAAAAGTAACTGCCTGTTTAAATGCAGGTTAAGCACAATGTCTTTTCGTCTGCACAAATTTGAATGGAAGCAATTTATTCTTGCCTTCTTTGTTCACCTGGTGAGATCCTGATTTTTGTTTGCATCTTTTTTGTGTTTAAATTTACAACAGGGAAATACTGGTTTGATATGAAAAGAAAATTTTGGCAAATCTGATTCCCAGTGATCAAAATAATAATAAAAATAATACAGTGATAAAATTATGTGATTAAACAATTGGATACTATAAGAATCTTCTATACTTCAAAAAATGGATGATTCAAAAGAAACATGTCTAGCAACTGTAATATTTGTACCCTCACAATTATTTGGTTTGTTAACCTTTGTTTATCATTTGTACTCTACAGCCATTTAAACAAGCTGCTCTACTTTCGGGTGGAGGAAACAAAAAATGAGAACCAGAGCAGAACAGTATATTATCTATTCGAAGGTGGTTTCCGGTCAGAGAGCTTACTAGACCTTATGCAACATTATCGACAAAATGGATTAAGAATCCCTGTGCAGAACTCTGGGGGAGAGAAAACAAATATCGAACATATTCATTTATGTTATCCAGTCAAACCAGTTGCCAAAAAGAAAAGTACCACAAAGCCTAAGTGATGATTATGGTTAGTAAGTAAGACCCTTTTCATGCTTAGGGCACATCATGTTTATGGTGCTAGAACTATACTTGTATAGACCAGTTGACATACAATAGGCAATGTGGCCAACATCTCACTGGTCACTTTTACTTTACAGGACGTCACCTGGTACTCGTGGCCAACATCACTGGTCACTTTTACTTCACAGGACATCACCTGATACTGGTGGCCAACATCTCACTGGTCACTTTTACTTCACAGGACATCACCTGGTACTCGTGGCCAACATCACTGGTCACTTTTACTTCACAGGACATCACCTGGTACTGGTGGCCAACATCTCACTGGTCACTTTTACTTCACGGGATATCACCTGGTACTTATGGCCAACATCTCACTGGTCACTTTTACTTCACAGGACGTCACCTGGTACTTATGGCCAACATCTCACTGGTCACTTTTACTTCACAGGACGTCACCTGGTACTTGTGGCCAACATCACTGGTCACTTTTACTTCACAGGACATCACTTGGTACTTGTGGCCAACATCTCACTGGTCACTTTTACTTCACAGGACATCACCTGGTACTTGTGGCCAACATCTCACTGGTCACTTTTACTTCACAGGACATCATCTGGTACTTGTGGCCAACATCACTGGTCACTTTTACTTCACAGGACATCACCTGGTACTTGTGGCCAACATCTCACTGGTCACTTTTACTTCACAGGACATCACCTGCTACTTGTGGCCAACATCACTGGTCACTTTTACTTCACAGGACATCACCTGGTACTTTTGGCCAACATCTCACTGGTCACTTTTACTTCACAGGACATCACCTGGTACTTGTGGCCAACATCTCACTGGTCACTTTTATTTCACAGGACATCACCTGGTACTTATTTAAGGCTGGGTCAACATGAGAGCCAAGGGTAGTTTGAAATTTTTTTTAAAAATTAGTCTTGATCCAGATTTGAACCTCAGCCTTTAAGCTTGCTGATGAGCATCTTGCAACTATGCCACTAAAGCTAGCATGTGATTATTATACCTATAATAATTTGATTCAATAATTGTCCCCAATGCCCAGTCTTTGAAGTCTGTACTTAAAGGATAGAGGATGTGGGGTCCCTAAGGCCATCCTCTGTGGCAGGGCTATTCAACTGGCGGCCCACGGGCCAAATCTGGTCCTCTGAGCCTAGAAAGTAACCTGCCGATCATTGCACCTTGTATTGTATTCATGATTTTTCTGTGCCAAAGTTTGGATCTCTGGGCTGTGAAAATCCACATTTTCAAAATTTTGGCTCCAGGGTAAACTTAGTTCAATAGCCGTGCTCTATGGTGAATTATAGATGGGTAGAAGATACTGAGTTTTACTTTTACCATAATATAAAGATGTCTGGACGTAGGACATGAATGATACAGGCATTTAGATGTATAATTAACAAGGAGACAGTGTATTGATCGGCACTCATAGAAAGAAGAAGAGAGATAGAAGGACACACTAGACAGCGTAAAAACCTAAAGCTACAGTTACCGCACCAGGGATCAATCCTGTCACCCCCAAATGGTGTGTGCACCTTTGCCATGGAAACAAGCATACTAAGAACAAAACCAACTTGGCATCCCCCCAAAAAAAGATGTCTTCATTGGCATGTCTATCATACAGCTTGAAATCCACAGTGATACAGGAGAACATAATTACAGATAAATTAAGACCTGGAAGTTTGAGAAGACACACAATGACATGTGAAGGGAACAACGACCCTGATATCTCATGCCATTATTGTGGACCAATATTCTTAACTGAAATGGGACTTGCTAGTCACACTTGCTATCAATATGGGCTCTGATTTTCATGCCTCCATACTGCACACTGTAATACTGACTGCTGTCTGGAAAAATAGAAACTTTAAAAAAAAAATTGATTCACTTGTGTGAATTTATTCCAGATTCAGTCTTCAACAGAGCCCGAATTATCTTATTTGATCAGGATACAATTGGTTATGGACAGTTTTCAGAAATTTATACAAGGATGGGTGGGGAGAAAAGGAATTGGTAACTAACTCCTACTTGATTAAGGCACAGCCTATAATATTTGAATGCATAATACTTGACGCTTCAAAGGCTGCCAGTTTTTTAAAATGTCAGCAGTGAAAACCTGTTAGCTACAGAGGTGCACTGTTTCATTTGTTGGAAATTGTTAAAATAATTTCTTATGGACTTGTAATATTTGTAGTATTACACATTTGACTTTTCTGGAGGTATACAGTACTGAAAATAAGAAAAAAGTAAAGATCCCTGTGTACGCCTTAGGCACACCAGGCATATGGGAAGAGCACCCATATTTTTACAGACCAATCGGCACAAGGTGGGTAATGTGGTCAGCATTACACCAGCCGTCTTTACTTTCCCAAGACATACATCCTGGTACCCATTTAAAGGTTGGGTTGACTTGCAACGCCCCATACCATGATAAAAATCCACGCAGCCAGCAGTGGTATTCGGTCGCGGTATGTTGGAATTACGATTCGGACTTGCAACGCCTAAGCCACGGACGCTACACATTACTGAAACTACTGAACATAAAATTTGTTTAGAAAAACCACAACAGCCTCCCCCCCCCAAATGATGGGCTACGTCCTGTAAAGGATACACAACTAACTCTGAAATAGCCCTGGCATTTTTGGTTAAACTGACAGTTTTTGTGTGTGTGTGGGTGTAATAGACATTGTGCTATGAGCACTGACACCTTTTTGTTTAGACACTTTACCGTGAGTGCCAGCACCTTTTTTCCCTAGAAAAAAAAAACCCAGATCACACAAAAACTGGTCTGTATGTGAAGTTTAGATAACACAATTTTCAAATGTAAATAACTTTATGTTGAAACTGTAAATTTGTATAGATATTCTTTTGAGTTATTCTACATGTATGTTTAAATTAATTGAAAAATAAATAACTGTGATAATGAGAATGTATAATTATGTATTTAACAGAGTTGACCAAATGATAGTCTAAATCAGTATAGTTAGATAGTCGCAGTTGGAACTTCATGCTAAATGGGTAACCATAGAAATGCTTGTTCCTATGCCAGCAAACACCACAAAGAATGTCCATTGCCATACCGCAGTCTCTGCAAAGCCAGGCATACGTATATATTAAATGCATAAGGCAGCCGTCAGAAGTGCCAACACAAATATTCCAGCACTCGAATTGCAGTTTATCAGCAAAGAAACAAGAGTTACAACATATCAGCATCTGCACGTGCAATATTGCATAAGGCACCATCAGTTATCTGGCAGCAGGAAACCGTCATTTTCTGAATTTGCAGATCAGTGTATTAATGTGCAGTTGGCTGTTTCCTATGAACCTCAAGCCATTGTATAATTTGTTCCATTGATGTTTTATTGATTTTGTCAGCTCTCTACACCAGTGATTTTCAAAATGAAAAAAAATTGACGTGGGGGGAAAGGAAGGGAGGGGGGAGGGGGGGCACTAGCAAGTTTCCATTGGGGCACCAAGCAGTTTTGAAATTCAATGTGTTTCTGTTTGTAATAATAAATTGTTATAGTAATTTTTTTTTCATTTTAATTATTAATTAAAATTTAATGGCCATAACGGGAGCTGAAATATTTTGGTCATATCAAGCACCATGACGTATTGGAAAAAAAATATAGTTGAGGGCATGGTACCAGGAAAGAGGGGCAGGGGCACAGATTGGCACAGGATATAAGTGACTCCTTGAGTATGAAAGTGCATGAGGCGGGAGAACTGGCGAGAGACCAAGTTTCTTTCAGGCAGACCGTGATGAGAGTGACGTTCTGCTAAGGACCAGCTACATAATAATGATGAATGGCCATTAAAAAAAAAAAAAACTGAGATTTTCCTCGATAGACATTGTTATCTCTCTCTTTATTAGAGGTGTTTTTATGGTCTTCTTCTCTTCCTCCAGAGACGTCAGCAAAGTTTTTTTTGGGTCTACAGAATAATTTTACTACTGACATTTTCTTCTGTTGTCCTTTTCATTAATACAAGAAGCATTCAAAAAGTAATGCCCACATTTTTTTTTCTTGCAAACTGCTTGTGCAAAAAGTACAAAATTCATTGACAATGAAACTTGTTATGTCCCTAACACATTCTAAATGTTTGTGTAAATTCAGTTCACTTCTATCAACTTACACCATCATGAAACTAGGGCATGCATACCTTGCCTGCATCAGGTTTTGTCCTGTTGACCTAGCAGTTTCTTCACACCATAAATAACATCCTCAGGTCTGTCTCTCCACTTGCTGAACTCAGTGATATATGGTGCTCTTATCAACTTCACAACTTTGATACACAGCACACAAACTTTTATAAATGTTCATAATACTGATTTTTTTTTTCACACCCATAAATTCTATAACAAGTTGCTGTTTGCAACGCAAATGTTTCTCACATACCATTTTAACTCTTTGAATCCCAGGGGATTTAGCATCAGAGGCCCATGGGGTAGATGTGACAGATGTAAAATCGGCACATCTTGTGTTCATTGGGCCTCTAGGCAGGAACCTATGAACGTATGATGCGTTCTTTGGGACTCAGAGAGTTTATGGATTAATGCAGCTGTTATTTTTTTATCAGAATGAGATGCACATTTTGTAAATACAATACAGGTATTTAAAATTTTAAGCTTACAAGAGGTTATGTATGTCTTCACATAAATATCAGCGTCGTCCCCTTGTGGGATGCAATTTGTTTGTTCTTTTGAAGCCCCACCCTGACTTTTGCCAGGGACCCTAAATATAACCGGGCCATAAATATGGCCTGACAGCTGAATGGGGTTCCCGGGACCTCTCCACGGGTAATACTCATCCACATGGTGGCACTTTGTGTCTTCGGGTGTTTATCGCTTGTGTGATGTCCTGGTGGGGTACAACTTACCCACCTACCTAACTTCACTATCTGTTCAGAAAAGAATGATGGGATATTACTTTCTGAATGCCCCTTCAATATAATGACTATTCATATTTTAAACTATTAATCATATTTTTAATTTATATATTCAATTAAATTATTCAATTAACAAAAAAACATGATGAGTTAATGCAAGACAAGAAATTTACAGACCCAAGTAACCTCAATACTATAATTAAAACAATAAGCTAATGATCCTAATATATGCCTGAAGTGAAGGAAATGGTTTCATGCTGATAGAGCCGTCGGTTGTAAAAGAAGACAACAATATATAAATATTTACACACATTAAAGATATGATTTTTGAACTTCTAATTATATTATTTTAGTATTATTGCTCAGCATGTTTGATCTGCATGTTTTACTTTTTATGGTGAACCTTTCCTCTATTTTTACATTATTGCCTTGTCTTTCTTGATAATACATTTCATTGTTGTTATTGATGCTTTTTTATTTATTTATTGCAAACTTGAGTGTTTTGAAGTGTATCTCAATAATTCATCCTAAAATGGGTTTGCAGAGATCTCCTGGGAAGTAAATTCAACATGGAAGCACTTCAGTTGTCTGTATCATACTGTACAGCTGCCTAACATTCCTAAATCTCACCTAACATTCCTAAATCTCACCTAACATTCCTAAATCTCACCTAACATTCCTAAATCTCACCTAACATTCCTAAATCTCACCTAACATTCCTAAATCTCACTTAACATTCCTAAATCTCACCTAACATTCCTAAATCTCACCTAACATTCCTAAATCTCACTTAACATTCCTAAATCTCACTTAACATTCCTAAATCTCACCTAACATTCCTAAATCTCACCTAACATTCCTAAATCTTACCTAACATTCTTAAATATCACCTAACATTCCTAAATCTCACCTAACATTCCTAAATCTCACCTAACATTCCTAAATCTCACCTAACATTCCTAAATCTCACCTAACATTCCTAAACCTCACCTAACATTCCTTAATTTCACCTAACATTCCTAAATCTCACCTTTCCTAAATCTCAGTGCCTTTGCTAAAAAATCATGTTTCCCCATGTACTGATATTTCACTGTGTGTTTTGGGGTCCTCTTTTTGGGAGATGAGGGAGTAGGCTGACTGCCCCTTGACAAGAATGCTGTAAACTACAGGTTTGCTGACATCAGATGTGTTGTGTCGAAAGGCGCAGATATTACAGTCTTGATGTAAACTACTACACAGTGTCTTAACTCACAAATGTCTTTTCAGAGAAAACAGAAGAAGAAGAAGATATACTGATATTATTTTTGTTTAAAGTTTATTTTTGGATGATGTTTACAGATTGCATTGCCATATTTTTCCTACGGTAGCACACATGCTCAACAGTAATGATTCTTAGACAAAGTGTCAGCAGTTTTTTTACTCTTTGATATATTCCAAGAACAAGAGGTGAATTTTTGCTTCGTGATTTCTTACTGTCAAGACAAGATTTGTAAGAGGTCCTATAAATTTAAGGGTAGGAAACATCCAGCCAGCAGGCTGTATAAGACCTAAAAAATCATTTGGACTTGCTCTACCAGGGCAGCTACAATTAACATAGATTGTGGCGTATAAACCTAACAAAGCCAGAACTTTACGAGTAGCAGCAGCAGCAGAAGGAGGGGGAGGAGGACGAAAAATAGAACTTGGCAATTTTATGATCAGTATTTGATTGCTTTCTGAATGGTTTGATATTCATACCATTGTCAAAATCAATGCCAAGTGGACTGCTGCTGCAGCTGAATTGAACCAAGGATGTTGGAATTTTGAAACTGTGTTCCATAAGCACATATATACCATCTGAAAAGAGAGGAAATTACCTGTTGGGGGAGGGTGGGTGGGTAGGTCAAAAGTGCTGCCTGCAAAGGACATTCATAAGGTAATGCTTCCAATAAAAAATAAATTAAAAAAAAGGTAAGAATGTAAATGCTGATTCATATTGTAAAGTTCTATTTAAAGAAAACATCCAGGCCTGCTGATCAGAGTACTGCCCCTTCATGACATACGGTCACATACGGCTCAGCTTAGATGAAAATTTACCACCTTGTTTGGGAACTTCTGGAACATCCACCTTACAGCCCTGATTTAGCCCCTAGTGATTTCCACCTTAGGAGACATTTTGCCATTGTTGCAGAAGTTGAATGTGAAGTGAAAATGTGGTTTAGAAAACAGAGCACATGGTTTAGTGCAGCAGGTTTAGGAGGACTGATAACACGATAATACAGGTGCATCAATGTTGGTAGAAATTGTGTTGAAAAATAAATGGACAGCGCATGTGCAAAAATAATTAGTTATCAAGTTGTTATCATCTGTAGTTTTTTTTATTTTGTTTTTTAAAACAACCATTTGTGACTTACTTATTGTCTTCCCCTCGTATTTCTAACAGTTTTGCATTCACTGAATATTTGAATAACATATATACTGCTATTATCTCATTCAGTTCTAGAAACCTTGGTAGTGAATAAGCAAAGATGGCAGTAAATACAGTGAAAAGCTATCACAGTGCAGACCTCACAAAAATATATTTATTATGGCCTGGAGAGAATAAGGCAGTTGGGTGTAACCAGAGGGTCTGGCCGACTCACTACACTCAGAGGAAAGGCAAGACGGACATATAACCAGATTGTGACCAGTACCATCAGTATTGGAACTCTGCGCTGAAGATGAGGACGGAGCACACATGGGAATGCCCCGAGTGCTGTGATGTCAATTCTTGACTCAACTCAACTCAACTGATATAAAGAACTCACTGGTGGATCTAAGAAATGCTCCTTTTGTTCAAGCAAGAAAAATTGCAGGGGATAAACACATTGTTCTTCACAACATAATTTCCTATCATTAAGTGGTCTGCATGAATTTTGTCTGCCTATAGTACCATTTGTTAGGATCGTGTCGAATGAGGGGTCTTAATCCTAAATATTTATAACCTCAAGGCTAGTGCAGTTTTCGTGAACTGTGCAAGGTTGGGTGTTTTTGTTTGTGCCCACAACAAAATAAAAAAAAAAAACAGAACAACCATCATATTACTGAGGATTTTGAACCCAAGTCCTCACATAAGAGCCTAATGTTCTATCTTGGGCGTATTGGACGTATTGAGCGTATTGGGCGTATTGGGTATGTAGTGATAAGCTAATACTTTTAGACCAGTCAGTAATTGCTGGATGATATGGTCATCATCAGGCTGGTCGTTTTTACTTCCCAGGACTTGCCCGTCTCTCTAGCATAGTTGGCTAAACCGGATTGCGCAGTGAGCGGGCGACGAACTCCTTGTGGTCCGGGTTCACTCCCAGGGATGGGCAGAAAAGCCACATTTCTCCCAGATTTACGGTTTTTAAAATGGAATCAAGGTCGAAAGGTTGCAATATCCATAATACAGAGCCTAAGGGTTAACAACTCATGGCTTCTAGATACTAAAACAAACAAATAAACTTCCTAGGACTTTACCTGGTATTCATATAGGACTATTCTACTGGCACCATTAGAATCGGAACTCTTCGCTGGCTGCTGAAGATGGGGACGGAGCGCTTATGGGAATTCCCAGAGTGCTGTGATGTCGGCTCTTGAATCAAAACAAATCAAATCAAATAGGACTGGGTCGATCTGGTAGCCAAGGTCTTGATTGAAATAAATCTGACGCAGTGAGACTTTTAACTCATGACCTTAGGATGTGCAGGTGAGCGTCTAGCCACTACAGAAGGTGGCTCTGATATTTTACGTAGTCATACAGTAAATATCAGCTTAGTCATATAAGGTTTGAGGTTTGAACAACGGATCAACATCATGGCACACGGGTAGAAACCCATAAGTGCTTCATTCTTCTTGTAACAATAGTCTGAGTCCAAAGAAGCTCAGCACAGTACACAGGCTCTGTAGCACCGGTGAGGATCCTGAAATACTTTGGGTAGATTTTAAATTTTAAACTCCAAATTTTGCCCGGGCAGCGCCGTTAGGCTACTCTTTTCGATTTCCAACTGCCAATAGATTTTTTTATGTGCGCAACAATGCAAACGGGCATCCAATCTCACTACCCAGAGACCAGGGGGTATTACTAGAAGTCCAAGTCCATGTGAAAAAGTCCCAGTCCTTACTGGGGATTGAACCCACAACCTTTAGCATTCAAGGTGGACACCATGCCTCGAGGCCACGTAGCCCCCTCCCCCCCCCTTTAGTCATAAAATGTGTGTCTCTTGGGACAGCAGTAGGTGATTGATTATGTTTTTAATGTTATCATCTTCCATGACATTAAAATATTTGTTTCTCTTGCTTCCAGTGTTGTTCATACCTTTGTGTCAAAAAGCTCAAGTTCATTTGCCTTATATTTTGGATTACCTACATGCAGGCATGTAGAGTATCTGCCCCTGGATAATTTAAATTTGTGATAAGTGAATTGCTTGAATTATAAAGCAGACATTTTAGGAGGCATTTTTTCAAATATTATGGTTACATAGATTTATATATTTGATTATTTAAAAACTGGAAAGTTGAATAAAAACTTAATAACATTATTTACAGATAACATTGTATGTGTTTTTCTTTGAGGGCGTCCTGGCTTTAACTCTAGATGTTGCAGCTTGTCACAGTCATTTGTTTTTAAATGTGTATCCTTGCATGTAAATGTGTGTGAGCCTGTGGTATGTTGCTATTATCTATACAAGTAAGTGGCGACTGTGGCTTAGGCGTTGCGAGTCCGACTCGTAACTCCAACGTACTGCGATCGAAACCCACTGCTGACTGCATGGATTTTTATCATGGTAAGGGGCTGGTAAGGGGCATCGCAGGTCGACCCAGCCTAAAATGGGTACCAAGATGGCTGTCCTGGTGAAATAAAGATGGCTAGCATAATGCTGACCACATTACCCACCTAATGCCGATTGGTCTGTAAAAATGTGAGTGCTCTTCCCATATGCCCAATGCGCCTAAAGGAAAAAAAAAAGGATCTTCACTTCACTTTCTTTTTTTATCTATACAAGTATCTTGCCATAACGTTTTAGACAGAAGGATTAAAAGGAGACAGTTGAACCTAGGCACATTCAAAGCTTCTCATATTTGCATTGAACATGTGAAGTGTGCTTTATGTTTCTATTGGTTGTCATGCTTTAGTGCATGGCATAACAAAACCCATTACCTAACACTGTTGTGCCAATCGGCCATAGCATGCCATATGTTGAATTCTGGGCACACTGTAAACAAGAAAGATGCATTTCAAATTATTTATATATCAGCTAACCGCAGATTATTGAGATTTGTAGAAGCAACAGCTATAAACTGGTTTAATCTTCAGCTTGCATTTACTGTGGTGAAATAGGCAGTTTTTGAATGTAGTCAATTTTGTGTTTCAGTTAGAAGGATTTATCTATTTGCGTCATTTTAATCAAGTGTTACTGTAGTAGGCACCTGGTGAGATACAGTGAAATATGCCAGTCAATAAATTATGCAATCTATTGTTTGTATCTTCTTTGCTCAAATAAATATAGGTAGGTTTTTTGTTTCTTTGTCGGATAGGTTACAATTTTATGATTTCATTCAAGTTAAACTCCACTTAATTTATAAGGCTAAGTTTGTCTGTCAACACTTTCTCCTATAAAAAAAATTTTGTTTCATTTCGGTGAAGATTTTATGACATCTCCTAAAAACTCTTCTCATAGTTACTGGATACTAGCTCCAAGAGTATCATCTCCATCTACCTCAGTAGCAATGAAGAAAGCCCTCTTGGCTGGAGCTGATGGATCGTCTGTACTCCTAATGTATTTTCTAAACATAAATACAAAGAAAATGCTATTATTTCCTTAAATAGGCATTTTATAATTGGTGTAGGCCACTTTTCAGTAATATGACAGTAGGGAAAATTGTCTTTGCCGCCCAGTTTCTAGTCTCTTGTTGCTTCTCGGTGAAAACAATAAAACATTGTTATCAGTTATAAGGAAAAAATCTGTCTATTCTTGTAATTGGCCTCTTTTAGGTTTCTTGCTGCCAGTTTAGCTAACAAGTGAAATGTCAGCTTTGAGGCAAAAACGATTGTTTCGATGGATTTGACACCATTCTCCCCCCACCCCAAATATGAGAGAGAGAGAGAGAGAGAGAGAGAGAGAGAGAGAGAGAGAGAGAGAGAGAGGGGGGGGGGGGTGACAGACAGGACAAGGACAGACAGGATTCTGTCTGTAATGATTATTTTATGAGTTAATCAGGTATCAAGGTTTCCAGATGCAGACTTACTATGGTATGAATAACATTGCTGTAGGCAAAGTTAAAGGGTGATAACTATCCCACAATTCAGGTTCTGTTTGAGCTAACTTCCTCAAAGGTGCAATTAGGGTGCTGTTGAATCTTAACATGGTGCCATTCAATTGTGGATGATGTGGATTCATGTGGATGTGCTTGGCTTGAAAGAGATGGAATACTTGAAGTTTACTGCTGAGCAACAGAAAATATAAGCAATACCAACTTCATCAAAGTGTCTATTAAATGATAGGGAGGATTTAGGTACCACAATTGTGTCAACCCATTAATACGTTGTGAGATGCAATATTTAGCTATTTTGAAGCCCCACGCTGGCTTTTACCGGGGGCCCCTAAACAAAGCCAGTCCTAAAATATGGCTTTATGACTGAACAGGGTTTCCAGGACCTTTCCACGACTGAAGCTCATCCGCATACGGCACTTTGTGTCACCGGGTGTTTTTCACTTTGTGTGATGTCCTGGTGGGGTACAACTTACAAACATGCCACGATTGTCAATGTCTGCTTCAGACCAAGCAGCCGTATTGGTGTAGTAATTAGCAGTTTTGCTTATGAACAATTCAAGTCCAATCACCAGTACATATTTTTTAGACCAGTACAGCTGTCAATGTATATCCAGCCTTAAAACAGCTGTAAAGAAAAGGTGATAATGCAGGAAAGTGCTCTTCATCCTTTCATGACTGAGCATATGCGATGATCTAACACCCCTCTTTATATAGAGTATCTAATTTGGGGTCAAATTTACCTTTGATTGTATTCTAAAACTGATAATTAATCTCTCTCTCTCTCAAAAACACACGTACTCATACACACTCATGTGCACACACATACTACATATGCACACACATACACACACAAAATCACACACAAGAGGCAAACACAATCAATACAACCAGCAAATGTATTATGTCTTCATCAATATTTTACACTGTTGGTGACACCTGGTAAGTGTTCAGTGCTCTTTCCATGCATCATAAAATATACAATTTTCAGTAAACTATTTCATCAGAGTATTTCAACAGTTTAGAAAACTTTAAAAACAATAACAAATAAAACAACTGAATATTAAATGTTTTAACAGTGTATCCTCTGTAAAAACTCAAAGACTGCATAAAGGAGATAAAAGATAGTTAATGAATAAGGCACACATTTTTGTTTACAACTTTGTGGTGTATATTATTGCACAATATTTTCTACAGACTGGCTATAAAGAAACAGTAAATTCTCTAATGTTACACACATGTTATACAAGAAACAGTAATTTCTCTTTTTCAACAGGCATGCAGTGTGAGAAAAATATAGTTCCTCGAATTCTACAGACATGTTATAAAAAAAAAACCCCAAAAAACAGTAATTTATTTATTTCTACTTGCGTACAGATAGTTATGATAAGAAACCATATATTCTCTAAACGTTTTTTGTCCCAGACAATCTGTCTTTTAATTCCTTGTAAACCTAACCCAAGCAACGAGCAGTATTGTAAAAGCAATAAAAAAAAAAAGGTACAAGTTGTTGAAAAACCTACAACACGACAGAAAGTTAATATAAAAATGTAGATGAAGTATCCTAATGAAGCATCTGGTCATAAAAGCTGAGATATTTTGGTCATTTTGAACATCATGGTGGCCTGGAAACAACAGTGATGGAAGGTACAGTTTCTGGAAAATGAGGCAGAGGCATTCCTCTGCGAAGGCAGATACAAGACATTGAAGATGAATTGGCCATGAAAGCACATAGGGTTGGAGAACTAAAGACTTTCAGGCGTGCTGTGATGAGAGCAACATTCTGTAAAGACAGGGCTGGAGAACTCATTGCACCACCCTCCCCTCTCCCCCAAATCACTAAAAAAATGAATCTGTGATATTTAGATGCATTTTTTTGTGAAAAGGTGATTTTATTTAGTCATTAATTTGAAGGGAAGTAATCACTAAATACAAATGGAGCAAAGACACAACTACTTTCCTTCCATTCGACCAGGAAAACACAGTTGGCACAGCCACAGAGGGGAAAATGACCGCATTAGTTTATTATACCCCTGTGTGGGTTCCGGGGCCCATTGTAGGAAAACAAGGATGGACCCACTGCCTTTCCAATAAGCATGTTGTAAGAGTAGGCTAATTAGGGCCTTCTTTGAAGTCAGAGTGCATCTTCCTGAGAGGCAGGGAACCAACAGTCTGCATCCATGGATGTGCATGCAACACTCAGGTTCTGGAACAAGAATAAAGTCCAGAGGTGGACGAACAACAGAACTTTCTGCCAGAGTTTACAGCAGGTGAACGTGAAGGAGAAGAAGATAAGTTTACAAGAGGTGAATGTGAAGGAGAAGAAGATAAGTTTACAATAGGTGAACGTGAAGAGAAGAAGATAAGTTTACAATAGGTGAATGTGAAGAAGAAGAAGATAAGTTTACAGCAGGTGAACGTGAAGGAGAAGAAGATAAGTTTACAATAGGTGAACGTGAAGGAGAAGAAGATAAGTTTACAACAGGTGAACGTGAAGGAGAAGAAGATAAGTTTACAATAGGTGAACGCGAAGAAGAAGAAGATAAGTTTACAATAGGTGAACGTGAAAAAGAAAAAGATAAGTTTACAATAGGTGAACGTGAAGAAGAAGAAGATAAGTTTACAAAAGGTGAACGTGAAGAAGAAGAAGATAAGTTTACAATAGGTGAACGTGAAGAAGAAGAAGATAAGTTTACAATAGGTGAACGCGAAGAAGAAGAAGATAAGTTTACAATAGGTGAACGTGAAAAAGAAAAAGATAAGTTTACAATAGGTGAACGTGAAGAAGAAGAAGATAAGTTTACAACAGGTGAACGTGAAGAAGAAGAAGAAGAAGTTTATAATGATGTCCAAATGCCACAAACTCAATTTTACACCCCAAATAATATTCCAATAAAAAAAAAAAAAACACAA
>CAJHNH020000097.1:127500-155000 GCA_905116865.2 Candidula unifasciata
CTCTTCCTTGTTTGAGCTTCAAGTAATTTTTTTCTTTAAATAATATAGTGTTACGTAAAAACATTAGCAAGTTAACTGGGAAATATCTTACTTAACAGAACAACAAATATTACACACAAATAAAAACGCATTCACTTGTTCTGAAAGACGGCCAGTGTGATGTCGACCACATTACCCAGTGACTGCTGACTGGTTTATAAAATACAGGTCTAGCACTTGTGCCCAATATGCCTAATGACATGGAAAAAGGTGTTTTTATTGGAAAGAGTTAACAAAAGCATGATTTGTTACTGCAGAGAGATCAGAAAGTAAAATACATATTGTTACATAAATACAAATGCAAGTTCAGTGGGAAATATCTTATTTAAATCGATTAGATAAAAAAACAATGTTACATACAAATTAAAAGTCATTCACTCACTCTGAAAGAGTTAACATAAACGTTAGTTGTTACTGTAGGGTAATCAAACATATAATAATAAAACAGTAAGAAAGCGTTAAAGCATGTACGTGTATAACTGATGTATTCAACGAACAACAATTCATCATCACATATAAGGATAAATAATAATACTGACTGAAGGAGACAAAACACATTCAAAAATCAATCTTAAAGTCAACAGTAGGGATTCTTAACTTGATCTCATGGATAGAACCATGCTTAGTAAGTCTCTAGGTCTAGAAATGGGATTGTAGGGAGAATAAGGTATTTATTGTTAACTTATTCTGCTGGGGTTCATATGACAGCTTGTGAGAATATAGGAATAGATAAGTTGTTTTGAAAATTAACATTGCAACTGCCATAGAAAGAGTTAAAAACATTACAAATTCTGTAAAGATGCAGACAGGGATCTGTTTTTGAAGTAAAGGCTTTTCTTGGACTTGAGGTTCTGGTTCAAAATCTCAATATTTGTGAGACTTGGGGTGGTTATGAGATAGATAACATTGTTCATTGCACTGTTCACGAAGTGAATGAGCTTTTAGGCTAATAATAAATACATACATACATACATAGAACAGGCAGTAATGTGAATTGCATTTCTCCTTTATAAGTGTCTCAGTCACTAGTCACTCTCCCATCCACTCAATACTCACACCCACTTACCCACCCATTCACTCATCCACTTCTGTCCACCTTTATCATAAATAATAAACATTTTAAAATTTAAAAAAAAATTACACTGAAAATATATAAAACAGGCACTAATACAGGTTGAGTATTCATTGTACAAACACACACAAATGCTAACTTATGAAAGAAGGAACGGGCTGCTGAAGTGCTGAACCACACGTGATGGGGCACCAGGACAAGAGCTCATACTGGTCAAGGCCTATCTACACCTCTCTGCAGGACAGCCCAAGGCCTATCTACACCTCTCTGCAGGACAGCCCAAGACCTATCTACACCTCTCTGTGAGACAGCCTAAGGCCTATCTACACCTCTCTGTGGGACAGCCTAAGGCCTATCTACACCTCTCTGTGGGACAGCCTAAGGCCTATCTACACCTCTCTGTGGGACAGCCCAAGGCCTATCTACACCTTTCTGTGAGACAGCCCAATACCTATCTACAAATACCTCTCCATGGGACAGCCCAATACTTATCTACACCTCTCTGTGGCTGAGCCAAAGACCTATGTACACCTTTCTGTGGGACAGCCCAATACCTATCTACACCTCTCTACAGGACAGCCAGATACCTATCTACACCTCTCTACAGGACAGCCAGATACCTATCTACACCTCTCTACAGGACAGCCAGATACCTATCTACACCTCTCTGTGGAACAGCGCAATACCTATCTACACCTCTCTGTGGGACAGCGCAATACCTATCTACACCTCTCTACAGGACAGACTACGACCTATCGACACCTCTCTCTGTGTAAGAGCCTAAGACCTATATATACCTCTCTGTGAGAGAGCCAAAGACCTATCTATACCTCTCTTTGTTAGAGCCATGACCAATCTACATGTCTCAGTGGGAGAGCCCAAGATCTATCTACACATCTTTGTGAGAGAGCCCAAGATCTATCTACACCTCTTTGTGAGAGAGCCCAAGATCTATCGACACATCTTTGTGAGAGAGCCCAAGATCTATCTATACCTCTTTGTGAGAGAGCCCAAGATCTATCTATACCTCTTTGTGAGAGAGCCCAAGATCTATCTATACCTCTTTGTGAGAGAGCCCAAGATCTATCTATACCTCTTTGTGAGAGAGCCCAAGATCTATCTATACCTCTTTGTGAGAGAGCCCAAGATCTATCTATACCTCTTTGTGGGTCAGTCCAAAATCTATCTATACCTTTTTGTGAGAGAGCCCAAGATCTATCTATACCTCTTTGTGAGAGAGCCCAAGATCTGTCTATACCTTTTTGTGGATCAGCCCAAGATCTTTCTATACCTCTTTGTGAGAGAGCCCAAGATCTATCTATACCTCTTTATGGGTCAGCCCAAGATCTATCTATACCTCTTTGTGAGAGAGCCCAAGATCTATCTATACCTCTTTGTGAGAGAGCTAAAGATCTATCTATACCTCTTTGTGAGAGAGCCCAAGATCTATCTATACCTCTTTGTGGGTCAGCCCAAGATCTATCTATACCTCTTTGTGAGAAAGCCCAAGATCTATCTATACCTCTTTGTGAGAGAGCCCAAGATCCATCTATACCTCTTTGTGGGACAGCCCAAGATCTATCTATACCTCTTTGTGAGAGAGCCCAAGATCTATCTATACCTCTTTGTGAGAGAGCCCAAGATATATCTATACCTCTTTGTGAGAGAGCCCAAGATCTATCTATACCTCTTTGTGAGAGAGCCCAAGATCTATCTATACCTCTTTGTGGGTCAGCCCAAGATCTATCTATACCTCTTTGTAAGAGAGCCCAAGATCTATCTATATCTCTTTGTGAGAGAGCCCAAGATCCATCTATACCTCTTTGTGGGACAGCCCAAGATCTATCTACATCTCTTTGTGAGAGAGCCCAAGATCTATCTATACCTCTTTGTGAGAGAGCCCAAGATCTATCTATACCTCTTTGTGGGACAGCCCAAGATCTATCTACATCTCTTTGTGAGAGAGCCCAAGATCTATCTACATCTCGTTGTGAGAGAGCCCAAGCCCTATCTACACATCTTTGTGAGAGAGCCCAAGCCCTATCTAGACATCTTTGTGAGAGAGCCCAAGAGCTATCTACACATCTTTGTGATTCTCTAGAAACAAGATTCCAACCCGAGGCCTGGACAACAAAGTTAGGATCAATGTTTCCCTCAAAGTCGGAGTGCATCTGCCTGAGAGGCAAGCAACCAACAGTCTGCACACAAAAAAGGGAGATTTGTAAAATAGAGGTGCATGCAAAACTTAAGTTCTGGAACAAAACTGAAGTCCAGAAGTGGATGAAAAACAAGGACTTTCTATCAGTGTATATAGACAGTGACATAAAGAGGTAGAAAAAAAAAAAAAAAAAAAAAAAAAGGAGAAAAAGAAGAAATTGAAATAAAGAATGAACAAGTCTGAATTTGCTGATGCGCTCAAAATACACAAAGTTAATGAAAATATTTACTTGGAGCATAATTTTTCCATAACACACATACCTAATGTAATGTAACAAGTCATTGTTCTAACAGTTATGATTCCATTTCAAAAATGACAAAAATATATTAAAATAATGTTTGGGATTGGTAGCAGAATTTAAAACACACCCAAAAAAAAAAAAAAATTCAAGAAAGGCATGCATAAAAATACACAGGATTACATGGAGCTAAATAATAGTAGAATGGCTATTTACTAACTAACACAGAAACAAATAATTTAATAGATAATTTACCTTTTTTTTAAAAAATAAAATAGATGCACACATTTATAACATGCAAAAATAACTTTACTGTATTATAAAATAAATATGAACAATTGAAGCTAAAATTTTAAGATATGTGAAATGTAAAAAAAAAAAAAAAAAATTATATACAGAGAAGTGAAATCAGCATTTATAGATCAGGCTGGACCGGGAAAAAATTGCAGTAAATTATAAGCTGGACACTTTAATTCTTAGATTGAAAAAACAAATGCATTATTTGGAAAATGATAAACTACCATGTAAACAAAGGCACTGTAATAACAAAATGAACAGCTCTCATGCAGGCAAACTACAGCAAAGGCACTTAAATTATACAAAAGTAACACTTTGGAAGACCAAAAGTTAACTCTTATCTGATTGTATCTGTTTGTTTTAATTATATTTCTGTTATTATTATAATGAGTTGAGTTGAGTCAAGAATTGACATCACAGCACTTGGGGCATTCCCATGCATGTTTCGTCCTCATCATCAGCAGCCAGCGCAGAGTTCCAATACTGATGGTACCGGTCACAATCTGGTTATATGTCCGTCTTGCCTTTCCTCTGAGTGTAGTGAGCCGGCCAGACCCTCTGGTTACACCCAGGTGCCTCATTCTCTCCAGGCCAAAACAAATCTTGTTTCTCTACTGATTCCGTTCTTTGATTCCAAAGGGCCTTGACCACATCTGCCTTGTCATGTATCAATTCACCAACCAGTGGTGAAGATCCAGCCAATCTCTATTATTATTATTACGATTACTATGATTATTATATATTATTGTTGTCACTGACTCAGTGGTGCCCACTTTCTTCATCTCCTTCTAAAAAAAAATCGTTTTAAACCGAGTTAGTCCCCTAAACACCTGGCCTGGACACCCAACTATCTCTGATAGTTACATCAGTAATCCAGACCATACTAGGACCCGCTGGTTTGATTTTTTTTATCTGGCCCTTGCCGTTTAGGTTTTCCTCATTAATTAGGTCAGTGACCAACCCGGTACACCAGACCAGACTCAGAGCAGCAGTGCTATACTTTGATCTCAGCCAAAAGGCCAATTGTCTTGCTCTCTGGTTCAACTTCATCTAGTGATTTCTGAGTGAACTAGTGTTTCATTTCATATTCAATGTAAGTTTATGTCTACATTCTGAGCTGTTGTTAAACTATGTTATTTGCGTATCCCTTACAGGATGTTGGAGAACCAACCCCAGTGTTTGTTGGCTGTTGTGGTTTTTCTAGGCAAATGTTATGTTCAGTAGTTTGCCACTGCTTGCCGAACAGTCGGTACCACTGTCGAAACTAACGCAAGAGAAATTGTCCGCAGCTGGGATCGAACCTAGCACCTCGGCATCATGAAGTTCATTCGCAATGCCTAACCCACAGACGTTGACAATCCTGTTTTAATTTTTATATATGAACTCTCACTCAATAATAACTTGTAAAGTAAGAAACAGATTTAGATTTAAAATTTAAAAAAAAATAAAAAGCAATAGTTACATTTAATAATGAATGCTTGGGTATTCAGGACTAAAAATAAAAGTCCTGTGAAATGGAAGGGTTAAAGACATGATTCACTTGACAGCAACAGTAGAAGGACATCTAACTTGATTAATGGCACACTTAACAGCAACAGTAGAAGGACATCTAACTTGACTAATGGCACACTTAACAGCAACAGTAGAAGGACATTTAACTTGACTAATGGCACACTTAACAGCAACAGTAGAAGGACATTTAACTTAACTAATGGCACACTTAACAGCAACAGTAGAAGGACATTTAACTTGACTAATGGCACACTTGACAGCAACAGTAGAAGGACATCTAACTTGATTAATGGCACACTTGACAGCAACAGTAGAAGGACATCTAACTTGACTAATGGCACACTTGACAGCAACAGTAGAAGGACATCTAACTTGACTAATGGCACACTTAACAGCAACAGTAGAAGGACATCTAACTTGACTAATGGCACACTTAACAGCAACAGTAGAAGGACATTTAACTTGATTAATGGCACACTTAACAGCAACAGTAGAAGGACATTTAACTTGACTAATGGCACACTTAACAGCAACAGTAGAAGGACATTTAACTTGATTAATGGCACACTTAACAGCAACAGTAGAAGGACATTTAACTTGACTAATGGCACACTTAATAGCAACAGTAGAAGGACATCTAACTTGACTAATGGCACACTTAACAGCAACAGTAGAAGGACATTTAACTTGACTAATGGCACACTTGACAGCAACAGTAGAAGGACATTTAACTTGATTAATGGCACACTTAACAGCAACAGTAGAAGGACATTTAACTTGACTAATGGCACACTTGACAGCAACAGTAGAAGGACATTTAACTTAACTAATGGCACACTTAACAGCAACAGTAGAAGGACATTTAACTTGACTAATGGCACACTTGACAGCAACAGTAGAAGGACATCTAACTTGATTAATGGCACACTTGACAGCAACAGTAGAAGGACATCTAACTTGACTAATGGCACACTTGACAGCAACAGTAGAAGGACATCTAACTTGACTAATGGCACACTTAACAGCAACAGTAGAAGGACATCTAACTTGACTAATGGCACACTTAACAGCAACAGTAGAAGGACATTTAACTTGATTAATGGCACACTTAACAGCAACAGTAGAAGGACATTTAACTTGACTAATGGCACACTTAACAGCAACAGTAGAAGGACATTTAACTTGATTAATGGCACACTTAACAGCAACAGTAGAAGGACATTTAACTTGATTAATGGCACACTTAACAGCAACAGTAGAAGGACATTTAACTTGATTAATGGCACACTTAACAGCAACAGTAGAAGGACATTTAACTTGACTAATGGCACACTTAACAGCAACAGTAGAAGGACATCTAACTTGACTAATGGCACACTTAACAGCAACAGTAGAAGGACATCTAACTTGACTAATGGCACACTTAACAGCAACAGTAGAAGGACATCTAACTTGATTAATGGCACACTTAACAGCAACAGTAGAAGGACATCTAACTTGACTAATGGCACACTTAACAGCAACAGTAGAAGGACATCTAACTTGACTAATGGCACACTTAACAGCAACAGTAGAAGGACATTTAACTTGATTAATGGCACACTTAACAGCAACAGTAGAAGGACATTTAACTTGACTAATGGCACACTTAACAGCAACAGTAGAAGGACATTTAACTTGACTAATGGCACACTTGACAGCAACAGTAGAAGGACATTTAACTTGACTAATGGCAAACTTAACAGCAACAGTAAGAAATCTGGCTTGATAGATGACAGCAACAAAAGTATTACACCTGATTTGATGAAAGACACACATGACAGCAACAGAAGCAGGACATTTAGCCTGGCAGATGACACACATGACAGCAACAGAAGGATGACATCTGGCTTGACAGATGACACACACAACAGCAACAGAAGGATGACATCTGGCTTGATAGATGACACACATGACAGCATCAGAAGAATGACATCTGGCTTGATAGATGACACACATGACAGCAACAGAATGATGACATCTGGCTTGATAGATGACACACACAACAGCAACAGAAGCAGGACTTCTGGCTTTACAAATGACACACATGACAGCAACAAAAGCACAGAATGTCAGCAACAGAAGGATGATATATGATTTGATAGCTGTCACAGATGACAGCAACAGAAGGGGGAAATCTGGGCGGATTAATGACAGCAACAGAAGCAGGACATGATAGCAATAAAAGGAAGACTTCGGGCTTGATAGGTGACACATGACTGCAATAGAAGCAGGACACCAGGCTTAACAGATGACATGGCAGCAACAGAAACAGGACATATGGCTTGAGAGATGACACATGGCAGCAACAGAAACAGGACATATGGCTTGAGAGATGACACATGGCAGCAACAGAAACAGTACACCTGGGCTGACAGATGACATGGCAGCAACAGAAACAGGACATATGGCTTGAGAGATGACACATGGCAGCAACAGAAACAGGACATATGGCTTGAGAGATGACACTTGGCAGCAACAGAAACAGTACACCTGGGCTGACAGATGACATGACAGCAACAGAAACAGGACATATGGCGTGAGAGATGACACTTGGCAGCAATAGAAACAGTACACCTGGGCTGACAGATGGTTTACAGATGACAGCAACAGAAATACAGGATCCCTGGCTTATGACAGAAATGTTAGAAGATCAAGCTAACGGACGATGATTACACTGCAAGGGTCATGGTAAATCTGCATTGAAAAAGCCCATTAAAATAATTCCTGCAACATGACATGGTGCTGTACAGAAAGGTGACAAGTACAATAAGAAAATTCATGGGCAATGAAAGATGGGGGCATAAAAAAAAATTCCCTTGATACAAATAAATATTTATGTCAATGTTTTAACTATTTTGCTACAAGCAATAAAGTCTGGTAAATATATGTACAGAAACATGTAAAATTGTCTAGAACTGTTATGTTTTTGCTTTTCGATTTAGTAAAAAAAAAATTACGAATTGAATTATAAATTATGAAATATGGATACAAATGATGCAGTGCAGTTTCTTAATGCATTTGTCACTAAGTAAAGGACTCGTCCCTGTTGAATGTGTTCCTGAAACTGTCACTTAGTAACAAACACCTTCTAATCCAATGTGTCTCTGAAACTGTCACTTAGTAATAAACACCTTCTAATCCAATGTGTCTCTGAAATTGTCACTTAGTAACAAACACCTTCTAATCCAATGTGTCTCTGAAACTGTCACTTAGTTATAAACACCTTCTAATCCAATGTGTCTCTGAAACTGTCACTTAGTAACAAACACCTTCTAATCCAATGTGTCTCTGAAACTGTCACTTAGTAACAAACACCTTCTAATCCAATGTGTCTCTGAAACTGTCACTTAGTAACAAACACCTTCTAATCCAATGTGTCTCTGAAACTGTCACTTAGTTATAAACACCTTCTAATCCAATGTGTCTCTGAAACTGTCACTTAGTAACAAACACCTTCTAATCCAATGTGTCTCTGAAACTGTCACTTAGTAACAAACACCTTCTAATCCAATGTGTCTCTGAAACTGTCACTTAGTTATAAACACCTTCTAATCCAATGTGTCTCTGAAACTGTCACTTAGTAACAAACACCTTCTAATCCAATGTGTCTCTGAAACTGTCACTTAGTAACAAACACCTTCTAATCCAATGTGTCTCTGAAACTGTCACTTAGTAACAAACACCTTCTAATCCAATGTGTCCCTGAAACTGTCACTTAGTAACAAACACCTTCTAATCCAATGTGTCCCTGAAACTGTCACTTAGTTATAAACACCTTCTAATCCAATGTGTCCCTGAAACTGTCACTTAGTAATAAACACCTAATCCAATGTGTCTCTGAAACTGTCACTTAGTTATAAACACCTTCTAATCCAAAGTGTCTCTGAAACTGTCACTTAATAATAATAAACACCTTCTAACTCAATTTGTCTCTGAAACTGTCACTTAATAATAATAAACACCTTCTAATCCAATGTGTCCCAAATAAACTAAAAAAAAAAAAAGTTTCTATTCACATTGTCAGCAGGTGGACTTCTTTTTTTTTCTGAAATCCACTGGCAGGAGTATTGAAAAAAAAAATGTGGACTGAATCTGTCACTAAGTGACCTGTTCGTGCTGAACCTCTCTGAAACTGAAACTGTCACAAAGTATAGGACAATTCTATACTGAATCTGTCACAAGTGACCTGTTCGTGCTGAACCTCTCTGAAAATGAAACTGTCACAAAGTATAGGACAATTCTATACTGAATCTGTCACAAGTGACCTGTTCGTGCTGAACCTCTCTGAAACTGAAACTGTCACAAAGTATAAGACAATTCTATACTGAATCTGTCACTAAAGCTGTCGTTAGGTTAAGGACCCTACCCTGCTGAATCTGTCTCTAGGTTAAGGATCCTTCACTGCTGAATCTGTCGTTAGGTTAAGGATCCTTCCCTGCTGAATCTGTCTCTAGGTTAAGAATCCTCCCCTGCTGAATCTGTCACTAGGTTAAGGATCCTCCCCTGCTGAATCTGTCACTAAAGCTGTCTCTAGGTTAGGGACCCTTCCCTGCTGAATCTGTCACTAGGTTAAGGACCCTTCCCTGCTGAATCTGTCACTAGGTTAAGGACCCTTCCCTGCTGAATCTGTCTCTAGGTTAAGGATCCTCCCCTGCTGAATCTGTCACTAAGTAAAATCCTTTTCATACCCTTTCTGTTACAGAATCTGCACAATTTTAACATCTACATTTTGTTTTTAGGGCACACTGTTTGAAAATTAAAAAAAAAATGTGACATCATATTATATCAGTGTGTTTGTGGTATGCTAATATTTCTTCTTCTTCTTCTTTTGTCAATATCTGCTGATGCCGCTAGGCGTCGCAGTTCATCAGATGATCAGCAGCGTGCTCAGTCGCTTCATATGCCCTGATTATTTGCAGTCTCAAAGTGTCAGAGACTCCTTCTTCGTCTCGGTCTTTCCCCTGCCTCTTGATGTTTCAACTGCTAATGATTTGATTCAACAGATTATTTAGGTGTTTCAGTTTGAGGTCTTTTACAGTGTATTATGATTACATCTTTAGACCGAAACAACTTATCCAAAATTTACTTCAAAAAATCTGGGAACATTGCACAAACAAATGTAATTTTAAAGTGTTTAGGTAAAACTATAGGCAATATCTTCAGCAGTTGAAAGACCAATATACAACAGATAAAGTTAATAAGAGTTTTCCAATAAGAATATCAGTGATTTGAGTTTATACTGTTTTAGTTTTTTTTAAATTAAAAAAAACATGTAAAATTAATTTTTTTAAAAGTAGGTTAGTTTGTGTACATCTGATCCTGAAACTACAGGTACAAATACATATAAACTAAAATTGCAAATTCATATACAGTAGTTCATAAAGCTATCAGACTTGGTGAATGGGATTCGTTGTTTTTACAACTTCGCAGCCGTTGTGGTCTAGCAGCTAGATGCTCGCATGCAGATCGAAAGGCCATAGGTTCAAGTCCTGATGGAGTGGAACTTTTAACAAAAAATTACCTTGGCTATCAGGTCAACCCGGGGAGTCGCCGAGGCAATGCGGCTAGACGCTCGCAGCGGATCAGAAGGTCGTGGGTTCGCTCCCTTGCAGAGCCTGCCTTTTTTCAAAAATGTCCTTGGCTCCTAGGTCAACCCAGCCTTGAGTGGGTACCGGGTGCAGTCCTGGGAAGTAGTCGCGGCCGGCGTGATGCTGACCACATCACCCATCTTGTGCTGATTGGTCTATAAAATATAGGTCTAGCCCTATATGCCCTATACGCCTGAAGGCGTGGAAAAGGGTCCTTTACCTACTTATTCAGGTCAACCCAGCCGTGAGTGGGTACCAGGTATAGTCCTGGGAAGTAAAGGCCAGCCTGATGTTGGCCATGTTACCCGAGTGTCCATTGGTAAGTTTTTGCTAACTTGTCAAATTCAAATTCCCACCAATTTTTGTATTTTTTTTGTTTGAAACATGTATCATACATGCAGTTCCCGGCTCTCTAGTGTTGTTGGTTAAACCTGACTTCGCAGTGACCGGGTGACGAACTCCTTGTGGTCAGGGTTCACTCCTGGGGGGTAGGTAGAAAAGCCACATTTCCCCCAGATTTACGGTACCTATTATGGAATCAAGACCAAAGGGTTGCGATGTCCATAGTACCGAGCCAAAGGGTTAACAACTCATGGTTTCTGGATATTAAAAAAAAAAAAATCATACATGCAGTGGTTGTTTGAAGACAGAACACTCACCGAGAGAATAAACCACAAAGAAAAATAAAACTTTTCACATTAACATTGTCAACAGATTGGACTCGTACATACTGCACTCAGTATGATACTTGTTGCATGTTGTCCGTACAGAAATCCTAGCACATTGGTGTGACCCATTCGTGTTCCATCCTCCGATACAGCAGCCATCTCGGTATCGCCACGTTCAACGTACCCAGTAGGAGTTGACTGGTACATCTTCTTTCCTTGTTACATAACTTTTTTCTACATGCATGTCCTTGTTTCATATCCATTTCCAACAGGGACTTATCGTCTCTCACTCCCTACCCAGTATGAAAAATAGGAAAGTTGTGAACAGACAAAGCAACAAAACACCAAATATGAACAAAGTGGACATGTTCTTAACATACAGAGTACTCAGCATGAACAAAAACAGAAACAGCTTATTAGGTAGCAAATAATATATAAGATACGACAAGATAATTTGATCATGTTGAATATGCATACAAGAAATATCAACAAAGAATTAATTAAAAAGAAAGGCTTTAGTTCTAAGTGCCATAGATTTCAACAAACAAATATGCTATTTATAATATGCAAGCAAACATATAAATTTTCGGAAAAATTATTATGTGTGTGTATATTTGCATTTTTTTAAAACACTGAAAAGACAACATTATGTACTACTCATATTTCTGTGCGGATTTTTAATCATGGTATGGGGTGTTGCAGCTTGACCCAGCCTGGGTTCAGAATGGCTGTCTACAGGAAGTAAAGACAGCCAGCGTAATGCAGACCACATTATCCGCCTAGTACCGATGGTCTGTAAAAATATGGGTGCTCTGCCCATATACGCGAAACACCTAAAGGCGTGAAAAGGGATCTTTACTTTACTTACTTCTCACAGTTAAAAGTGATCAGGAAATAGATAAATATTATGTCTCTAGCGAATCAATAAATATATCTCTAAATTATGTCTCAAAAATATGTAAACAAATTGAGCTCTGTTTTTTCCACACCACTGAATAAGAACGGGAGTCGCCATGGCAAAGCAGCTAGACGCTTGCCTGCTAATCGGAAGGTCACGGGACTTTTTTCTTTCCAAAATGATCTTAGCTCACATGTCGACCCAGCCATGAGTGGGTACTGGGTGCAGTCCCGGAAAGTAAAGGCAGCCGGCATGATGCTGACCACATTATCCATATTGTGCCGATAGGTCTAGCCCTATATCCCTAAAGGCTTGGAAAAGGGACCTTTACTTTACTAGATAAGAACAGTACAGATTAGCAAGTTTGGCACAGATGACCCTACTAATGGAATCTGTAGAAGTTTGCGGGTAAAAAGCTTTTTTTCATGCCTTACTGGATTACATAGTAAGTTTTTTATTTCAAATATGCTAGGCCTATATTGCAACACGATCAATTAGCTGTAGACTCTAGAAAAAAATGTACACCCATAAAGTTAGCTGTGTGTCCTTTACAGTACGTTGCAGAACAAATTCCCTGCACTTTTCTTATGGATGTTTGTGATTTCACTAGGCAATTTTTACATTCAGTTCTGTAGCTTAAGCGTTGCGAATGCGCTTTGTAATGCCTGGGTGCCCGGTTTAATCCCAGCTGCAGACAATTTGTCTTGTGTTGGTTTTGACAGTGGTACCGAGAGCTGACCTTTCAGAAAGCAACTGCAAACTACTGAATGTAAAATTTGCCTAGAAAACCCCAACAGCGAAAACAAATGCAGGGGTTGGTTCTGCCATGTCCTGTAAACGATATGCAATTAACTTAAGTCTGCCACTGTTTTCTGAATTGTCGGCTCTTAATAACACTGCTGACCATACTACAAGGTGGTCTGCTGCCAAATTTCCTATAGCTGGGATTAAAACCAGCACCACAGAATTGAAAAGCATGCTCACAATGTTCAAGGCACAGATGCCCAAACCTTGGTTTCAAAGACCCCTATTTAACTAATATCGGAAGTAATGGACAAAATGTTCAGCGGCACGTTAGTATTAAAAAAAATATGTTAAAATGTAAGTCACAGAGTGTAGCAGCTGCCGTTAAGTTTAAATTATTATATGTACAGTGTACATGTATTTTACAATGTCACACTGGATGCTGTGCTTGATTATAAGTATTATTCTGTTTTGCTTCTGTTTGTAATGCAACTGTTGCTATATTACCAGTACAGATTACACACTACAGATTCTATTTAGGCCACAACAGACAACTGAAAATTCCTTAGCTATTGTTCTTATAATTTCTGTGTTAAAGCAAGGTATTTGTATAGTTCCTCCCTTTGTTTAAAAAAAAAAAAAAAAATCATCAATTTCATTAATCAAATTACTCCATAACATGTTTTGTTGGAAAATTAACAGATTGTAAGTTCCTGCTTGGGTAATCAGATTTCTTTAGTAGCTCTGGCCAAATGTACAGTGTAAATAAAACTTCAGTCACAATGTTTGGGAATTCTTGGAACAGTCATTCACAAGTTATGTGATGTCAAGAGTCAAGCCTAGATACAAACATTCATAACCGTTATCAAGTTATGTGGAAAGACTTTGTATTGCATCCGGTTTACTCTGTTTCTCATTATCATGTTATTAAAACAAGGCATTTACAAGGCTTAGACAAATTCACTGACACAAATTAAGTGACTAGAATAGGAGATTAAAAAATAAGTCTTGCATTAAACTCTAGTACATCCAGGATCAACTAAAAATAGATATTTTTCTCAAATGAAACAACTTACAAAAATAAATGAACAGAATTTTAAAAATGCTGTTAAGCAGTAATTGTTTATAAATAACATTTCTATAAAATAAAATAAAAAAAAAAAAAAATTCAATTAAGAACAATTTGGAACCAGTCAGAAAGCCCTTACTGGTAGAAATCTCATTGATCATTTTGTGGTGAAGAACAAGTCACAGAAGATGGTAAACAACAAGACATGGAAGTTGTTTCAATATTTAGTTGTGTGTTTAGGACAATCCCACAAATAAAGCCAACAACATGGCACGACAAATGCTTGCTTCACCATGTGTGTAAAAGACAATTTAGCAATGAAGTCAATCAACTTTCAATATGTCAGGGAGGCTTCTCGCAGCACAGTGACCCATCTGAGGAAAAGCAACCGGAAAAAAGTTAACAATCAGAAGAGCTTTTAATGTTTGCATCAGGAAAACATAAAAGTCATCCACAAATTAAGCACTAATGCACACATTTCCTAACTGTTCTTCTTCTACTCTCGACACCCTAATTAAATATAGATTGACCTTCAATTAACATACATCAAGTCATCCTACCCTTCGCCAACATGTGCAACACATTTCAGACTCTTATTTAGTAAAGTCTCTAGTTTTCTTCTCCATGTTTTTCTTTTCGGGGGGGGGGGGGGGGGGGGGGGTCGTCCCTATATTTTCTTTGATCCTGTGGGTTCCAGTGCAAAGAACATTCTAGTTATATTATGATCAGGTTTTCTCAATGGGGTTCATTCTTGTTTGCTTCCTTCAGTTACCTCAGCAAAGTCTCAGACAGAGATGTACAAAGTCACATGCATGCTCTTCCTAATGTTTTGTACTAGTGTTAAATTTATCCAGATTTGTTTCTGCTAATGTCTTTCCATGTTTTACATGGTTTTTCTCTTGCTCTATCATCATCATCCTCTTTATGTGCTCTGCCAACTGGCGCGGCGCTCATGCGTCTCCACAGATCACATTCCCTGGTTGCCTGGAACAGCTCTTTTGATGATATCCCTCCATGCCATCGTTTCAGCCCATCCAGCATCATCTCTCTTGGTCTGCCTCTACTGCCTTTTCCACTGATCTTTCCAGTTGTCACGATGTTGTCCAATGTCTCATTATGTGGCCAAAGAACAGTGTTTGACTCTTTCTTATTGTTGTATATAGAGATCTATTTTCATTAGCTTCACTTGCTCTATGTTTATAATATTTCTTAGTGTGGCTCTCTGTGTCTGGGGTATGGTATTCTCATCCGATGTCCAAATCATATTTGCATCTTCTTTAACGAACTGAATGACTAGTTAAAGTCCTAGTCTCTCAAGAAGAGCAAGAGGTGGGCAATGATACAAGTGGGAGGATAATATCAAGAGATGGATGAGCAGCAGTCTGAGAGAGTGTACAACCAGGACAAGAGAGCGTGTTGGAGATTCATTGCAGCCAACCTTCAGTGTGGAGATGGCACCTGACTGATTGAATAGAAAAACATTTACATTATAAATGACTGTTAGTACACAGACTGAATTTGACAACCAGTGGTTTAAAAAAAAAAATATTTTTAGGTGTCCCCTACCCAAACATATACCAACACTGCCTGTCCCCTCCCACTTCTTTTATTCCCAACTAAAAACTACCACACAAAAAATGTGACTGAAAAGAGGAGGCAAATTTACACAATGCTCATGAAAACCAAAATATTTTTTTTTTTTTTTGTGGTTTTGTTTGTAGCCTTAAAAATATTTTTTGGTTAGAATAACAGATTATTAATTCCTTGAGTACCAGAAGGTTTTACAGGAGATTTGAATATGTATAAAAAACAAATAGGAAAAGCAATAGTGTATTGCTTTTAAAGACGCAAAATATTGGGGAAGCCAGATTTCTTAGTATACTGTAACCATGAGAAGGACTAGAATATAGTACAGAAGTGGTAATCACACTTCATATGCTGTTTGGGACTGAAAGAGGTACCCATGCACTCAATTTGAAACCACTGCCTTAGTCAGTGTGTAGCATGTCATTTGTAGAACCATGCTCCCATAACAACCTTCCTGAAAACTTCTTGATCACAAGCAAGATATCCTGCGTCCGATACACTCATCTGGAGATCATCCGTCACATCCTGCACTCATCTTCTTTTTTACCTTCTTCTTACTCTCCTCCCAGGCATATACCCCTACATTGTTGTTCTCTCCAAACTTTTGTGACGTTTCAAGTGACCAAAATATTTCACTTTTCTGTGTTTTATCGTCTTTAATAGCCAACCTTCTTCAGTATACAGTTCTTGAAGTATGGATGCATTTGTTCTTTTTTTTTATCCACGATATTCTTAGAACCCGTCTATAACATTTGTATTCAAAGGCATGTATGCGCTGCCCAGCTTGTTTGGTAAGTTTCCAGGTCTCACAGGCGTATGTTGCAATGAGAAAGACGCATGCTCTTAGAAATCTAATTATTATAATTCCTTATGTCTCACTTCATAATTTATTCAGTTATTTTAGTCTTTGAAGAGCAACTGATATTTGTCTAATTTCTTTCATTGTCACTATTGTTGGTAATCAATGACCCAAGATATTCAAAATTTTCCACAACCTCCATTCTTTCCTCATTAACATGTACTTCTTTCTCCAAAGTAGTTTTATCCGTATGCATTTTCTTTGTTTTTGCTACGTTGAGATATAAGTTGTGATTTTCATTACTTCTTTGGGTTGAGGTTATTAAGTTTTCTATACCAGTCTGTGATGTGGATAGCAATACTGTATCATCGGCATATCGGATCTCTGGTATTTCATGACCACCCATATTTAGGGTATTGCCTACGTCAGACCCAATTACCAAACCTCACAGCACGAACAGCACCCAAGAATAAGATGGCGTATAAAAAACTACCTTCAACCTAGTCTTTTGACTTTAGAAGTAACCTGCCATGATATGATATTTAAGGAGAAATATGATACTGTGACTACAATTTAAACTAACATACTTGGTGGTAGCAGCCAAACTGTCTGTTCGAAATATAAGTCTCTGAGTGGTTTTCTCCGAGCCAAGTAATACACGCTGGTCTCCCTTCTTGCGTGCGGTTAGGGGCTGGTTATTCTGATGAGTTAGTTCAAACAACAAATCTGGTTCTGCACCTTCAAAGTACTGAAATAGAAGGTTTTGTGTTGGTCAATTATTTTAAAATACTCTAGAGAGAAAGCCAAAACAAGTAAACAAACAAAATAAAGACAGGAAAGGGAAAATCTTTTGGCACAAACATACCATGGACAAGGAAAAAAAAAGAAATACTGACTCCCTAAAAGATCAGAACATCAAGGAAGTTTGGCTAGTAAACAGCATCATGTCTCGGAAACTGAAATATTTTGGCCATATCTAGCAACATGGCAGACTGGAAAATAATAAAAGTAGAAGGCATGGTACCAGGAAAGAAGAGCACAGGATATAAATAATACCTTGGGTAGGAAAGTGCACAAGGCAGGAGAGCCAGCGAGTAATTGAGTTTCTTTCAGGCAGACCTTGATGAGAGCGATGTTCTGCAAATGAGCTGCTATAAGACAGAGAGGGTGAGAAACTATACCGACCCTTTTCTGTGTCATGACAAAAGGCTATCAAGCATCTTCTTTTACTGTCTTGTCTTTCTCTAGTAAAAGTTTTAAAAAAAAAGTAAAGGTTCCTCTTCCACACCTTTAGGTGTATAGGGCATATAGGGCTAGACCTATATTTTTATAGACCAACCAGCACAAGATGGGTGATGTGGTCAGCATCATGCCGGCCGCTTTCACTTCCCAGACTGCACCTGGTTCCTACTCAAGGCTGGGTCGACCTGAATTTAAGTTTTGCGGGCACAGCCATCGATTTACAGATTTCACTTATTTTTTTGCAGACCACTGGTTTCTCGCCTCTCAGGAAGATGAACTCCAACTTCTTAGGAAACAACCCTAAATAGTCGCCTCCTACAACATGCCCCCTCCCCTCCTTCCCCAAAATTAGGCCCCGGAATCCACAAGGGAAACTTCTTCTGACAACTGCAAGTTGTCTTTGAGTCTTAGTTTCTTTTACAATCTTTGGATTAATCACTTTGGCCTACCAAGGAAGTTTAACTCTTTTGCTCTATGAATGCTAAATAAATGAGCATGAACCCGTGGGACCTCCCCCCTCCCCCCCCCACCCAAATACTAAAAAAAGAAACACCATATTAAATGGGTCATTAATATAATTTTATCTGAAACATATTAAGACATATAAAAGGGTAATCATTATCTACTAACAAAGTGAAGCATTACACAGAATACATTCCCCAAATTAAAAAAAAAATTAATATGTATATTACATTCCCAAAGCCCCCCCCCCCCTTTTCCCAAATTAATATGTATAATACAAAGCCCCCCCCCCCCCCCCAAATAATTAATATGTTAATACAATCCCCAAAACCCAAAAAATTAATATGTATAATACATTCCCCAAAACAAAACAAAAAAATAATGTGTATAATACATTCCCAAAAGTCAAAAAAGAATTAATGTCTAATACATTCTCCAAAAGCAAAAAATTAATTTGTATAATACATTCCCCCCCCCCCCCCCCCCCCAAAAAAAAAAAAAAAACATTTGTATCAGGGGACTCCCGCTGTGATCTCATGATCTCTAGCACTGAGGCTTACAGGAAAATCAGTCACCAACTTGACTTTAAGAGAGATTTAGTCATATAAGGAAACTTACAGTGTTCGGCGTCTGTGGCTTAGGCGCTGCAAACTGGATTCTAAATCTGAGGTACACAGTTCAATTCCAGCTGCAGGCGATTTGGCAGAAGACAGCTTTATGTTGATTTTGACAAGTGTATCTACAGCCAACTGTTCAGTAACAATGGCAAACTACAGAAACTAAAATTGTCAAAGAAACTAAAACAGCTAACAAATGCTAGCGCTGGTTCTGCAACCTCATGTAATGCACATACAACTAATTTAACAGTGCTCACCTCAAAAAACAGAGAAAACTTACAGTGTTTAGTCTTGTCACGTCATATCCGAGCAGGGGCATACTTTCAGTTGCTGCCATATCCTGTGAAAGACATAAAAGAAACCCTAGCATGGCTGATGAGGTTTAAGGTTTTGAACAAGGGTTCAACATCATGGCATATGGGTAGAACCCATAAGTTCTCCGTTCTTCTTCTAACTTAAGTCTGAGTCTGAAGAAGCTCAGCAGCACCTCAAGGATTCTGCAATACTTTGGGTAGATTTTAAACTCCAAATTTTGCCCGGGCAGCACCGTTTGGCTACTCTTTTCGAATTCCAACTGCCAAGGGATTTTTAACGTGCGCAACAATGCACATGGGCGTCCGATCTCACTACCCAGAGACCAGGGGGAATTACTGGAAGTTCAAGTCTACAGGAGAAAATCCCAGCTCTTACCGGGGATTGAACCTGGAACCTCTAGCACTCGAGGCAGACACCATGCCTCAAGACTACGCAGCACCCAAAAAGTCATGTAAGAATTGAACCGGGCACCTTTCATTTATAAGGCAGATGTGATACCAACTACGCTAGACATTCACATAAGTTAAAAAATTATGCAATTTGATCTCTCAGAGTATATGTCAGGCAAAGATGACATTTCAAAAGATGAAAAATATCAAACGCAACAGGTCTCTCTCATGAAACATAAGATAAAGAGCACTGACATGTGACACTGACACAGTGCTGTTATATGTGAATTTTAGAATGTGAATGAGAAAAGTTACCAACTTAGGAGGCTGTGGAGAAATGATTGGTGAGACGCTTGCTATGGATATCATGGACAGTCAGAGTGACCAACAATGACTGTCTAGAAATGGCTAACGAAATGGGAAAACTATATACAACTATAAGATCTGAACATTCAAAGAGACTTGGCTAATAAACAGCATCTTGTCTCAGAAGCTGAAATATTTTGGTCATATTAAGCACCATGGCAGACCGAAAAACATAATAGAAGAAGGCATGGTACTAGGAAGGAGGGGCAGGGGCCGACCAACAGAAAGATGTGCACAGGATATAAGTGACTGCTTGAAAATGAGAGCACACAAGGTTGTAGAGCTGCCGAGAGCCCAAGTTTATTTCAGGCAGACTGTGATGAAAGTGACGTTCTGCTAAGAACCTGCTACATGATGATGATGATATAAAACTATAAGAAAGAGGTAGTGTTCTTCGGTCATGTGATGAGAAGAGAGGCATTAGACAACATCATGTGGTAACTAGAAAGATCTCATAGCAGAGGCTGCTCAAGGGAGATATCTGAGAAAGGTGGTCTGAATCAATGGCAGGGAGGAAAATTCTCAGCAGAACTGATTCAGAATAACAAAGGCAGAGATCTGTCGAGAGTACCTGTGTTGCCTGGCAGGGCCCATGGTGAGGTAAGGTCAGTTATATAAAATCTGTCCTGGTGAAGATTAAAACCATATCCTTACGTCCTTTTTTGGACAAAATTTTTTGTTATTTGAAGCCCCACCCTGGCTTTTGCCAGGGGCCACAATATAGGCAGCCCATAAATATGGCCGATTGTCTGAACGCGGTTTCTGGGACCTCTCCATGGCGATCCTCACCCACATGGTGGCACTTTGTGTCATCTGGTGTTTATCGCTTGTGGGGTAGAAAGTCAGTCAGTCAGATTAAAACCTAAGAAGCTTGAGCCGGAAAGCAAGCGTCGAGCCAATGGGCTACCGTGGTCCCTCTTGTCTTACATAACAGCATCATATTATTGCGTCCTAATATAGTTTATTATTATTACATTATTAGTTTATCTATGGAGTGCTGACCGGATGAACGGTTAAGAATATTGGGCTCCCATGCCAGAGACCCAGTTTCAAATCCTCAGGAAGGTTGTGGATTGTCGGGGGTAAAAATAAAACCTAACCAACACAGTCTCTAGCGACAGCACTAGCAATCCGACCCTAAATCCTCAGATTCAAACACCTCTCCCCCTTTACACGGCAGAAGTGTTAAACACAGGCAGTAATGGCAGTAAATGTACCCTATTGCCAGTCTGCCTTTGTTTAGTGTTTGTGTTTTTGTTGCCTGCTGATGAAGGCTTGTTGCCACAACATCCTCTACCTTTTTGTGTGTTGTGATTTTGTTTTTATAACTGTAAATGTGTAGAGTTGATGTGTACTTCATAGTTTGTTAAGTTTAAAAAAAAAAAGTTTTTCCCATTTCCTTTTCAGGATTGCAATCAGTAGGATGAACACTCCAAGGATGAGACTCAAACAGGTAGAAATCCAAGAAACCATGTTTCACTATATAGCCATATAGTAAAGTAGGACCCTTTCCACGCCTTTAGGTGTATAGGGCATATAGGGCTAGACCTATATTTTATAGACCAACTGGCACAAGATGGCTGATGTGGTCAGCATCACGCCGGTTGCCTTTACTTCCCCAGGCTGCATCCGGTACCCACTAAAGGCTGGGTCAATCTAGGAGCGAAGGTCATTTTTGTAAAAAAAAAGTTCGGCTCTGCCAGGGAGCGAACCCACGACCTTTATGATCTGCGGCGAGCGTATATAGCCATATAACAATGATATATTGGGCATTCTGATATTGCTACTGTTGATGATGATAATGTTCAACCCCTACCATGACATCACACCAATCAATAAACACCTGGTGACACAAAGTGCCACCATTCGGATGAGGATCACCCAGGGACACATTCAACACATAGGCTGGGTTATATTAGGGCCCCCAGTAACAGCCAGGGTAGGGCTTTAAAACAACAACAAATTTCATCCAACATTGGGCTGCATAGTTATTTCCTAATGTTTGTATTTCCACAGCTTTATCATAGTAATGCCAATTCATTTATGGAGGTTATAATGAAATATGGATACGCTGAAATCGAAAACAATTTTCACTAGAACTATCAATTAACAGCCTAACCTCGTTCCTAACCTCTTTCAGCCCTCAACACAGAAAAGCACACACAGAATGTTTCTCTGTATTTTGCAGAACATGCTTCTTACCTCACTAGCTTTGTATGTGTAGAGTACCTTCCCTTTAACAACAAACCAGAGTCGCTTCCACTTGCGTGACCTATATACTCGCAGATAGCCACTCATGTCAGACCCTTCATCGTTAGCATGAACCTAACAAATAAATATAAGGGTCAGTTAAATAACTCAGGTACTAACTGACTTCATTTATGTTTAGTAGCAGTGTCATTTATACATAATGTAAAAGACTTAATGAAAACTTGAAAACAAAAACAAAAATAAGGCGCTCTCATGCTCCAAATGCATGGCAAATGGTATTAGACCAGTGGTTCTCAATTGTGGACAAATCCACAACCCTTAAGCCTCTTTTGTTTTTGCGGTTCTAATATCAGCATCATCATCATGTGCTGTGCTGGTGGTAAAAACTTGGCTTGATTTGGGTGAGGGCGTATGCACCGTTGGCAGATACAAGACAGAAGAAGTTTTGTGAAATATACCCAAGGTAACCAAAAAAAAACCCAGCTGAAACTTTCTGATGGGATTGTGCAATAAACTGTACAATGTATATGATTCAATGTGCTTGTTATCTAACAAATGTGCATTCCAGAATAACAGATTCAATGTGACACATTTAAATATTTACTAAAGTAGGGCAAGTTGTGGTAGCGCAACAGCAAGTCTTGGGTTTAAATCTGCAACAGGACACTAATTTTATAACTGACTTTTATGCTCAGGTCGATTCAGAATAAAACTGGTACCAGAACATAGCTGGCATAACGCTGACCACACAACTGATTGATTACCAGCTTGTCTATAAAAATACGGGCCAAATAAGATAGTGGTGTCGAAAGTGTTCTTTTTGTTAAAGAAAACTGTCGACTGTTCATAAGATCAAAGTTTTAGTTTTCATTGTTCAAATTTTGGATTACAAACCATGAAAAGAAAAAAACCCAATTATTTATCTTACTTACTTACTTAGTCACTCTTCTTCTACCTTGGGGTGTAGAGGTTTGACAGAGAGATCGCAAGATGTCTCTATCAGCAGTTTTCTTTCTGGTTTGGTTCAATTCCAATCGTCTGTCAGAAGTTGTCTTCCCAGCGCACCCTGAGTCGTCCTGGAGGTCTGGTTCCCTGGTTCTTAGCCTCCCATGCCTGCCATGGTGGTCGATTTTCTCCCATTCTGCATACATGTCCAAACCATCGTAACTGTGCCTGATCCACTCGGGTTTGCAAGGGCTGGGTATCAAGATCTTGACGTATTGTCTGATTGAGAACTTTGTCACTTCTTGTCACTTGGACCACCTTTCTCAGATATCTCATTTCCGAGGCCTGAAGCTGACTTCTGTAAGCTGTTGTCATCGCCCATGATTCACCCCAATCATTTATCAAATAATCAAATTTTCCCACAGCCACTAACCTCTTTAAGAACAGAAGGCCTAAAGTTGTTAGGCCTACGCTTCTCCCGATTGCTAACACGGATCTTCTGAAACCTGGACATAAGATGGTGGAGACTCAGACCGGAGTCATGTTTCACTGGATCCGAACCTCTGACCTCTTCCTCAGCAACATCAGCAGAATCATCTGTAACTCCCTCCGACACTGATGTGCTGGAGTCTTCTTCTGATATTGACAATGTTGTACTTTTTCTTTTGCTGGATTTGTGTTGATATTCACTAGCCATGTCTGTGGACAGTGATATAACATATAATGTAAGTTCAAACATGAAGAAAACCAGCAAAGTTCTTTGTGTCCCTAGCCATGTCTGTGGACAGTGATATAACATAAAACGTAAGTTCAAACATGAAGATAACCAGCAGAACTCTTTGTGTCCCTAGCCATGAGGCACTGGAACTTGGGGTCGGGGTGAGGGTGAGGGGAGTAGGGTTAGATCCCCTGAGTTCCCCATGCCCAGCCTTTTCTCCCCCAACCCCCCCCCCCCCCCCCCCCCCAAAAAAAAAAACCCCCAAGTTCTAGAACAAGACCAAAGTCTGGATATGGATTAATAACCAGCTGGAGTTCACAGCTGAGGAGGAGGAGGAGGAGGTGGAAAAAGAATAATAATAATAATAATAATAATAATAATAATAATAATAATAATAAGAAGAAGAAGAAGAATAAGAAGAAGAAGAAAAAGAAAAAGAAGAAGAAGCTTTAATTTGAGAATTTTCTGGGAGAGAAAGTTGACGAAGAAAAGAACCAACTCCACCTCAGAGGTAATAGTCTAAAACATGCTGATACATAATACGGCACGGCTCTATGGCTCACAGGTTATCAAATGTAATTTCCTGATCCTTGAGTCCTAAGGGTTGGTTCCCTGTGGTGAGCAGTTTAAAAAAAAAAAAAAAACGGTATGACAGTCACACCATAAAAGAAACTGAGCCCTAAAAATTTTAGTATTTCCAAAGATGACAGTGGTACACTGTAGCCAACTTTCATCATGGAGACGGCATACACTTTATTATTATAACACTTCAGCAGAATGCAATGGCAGTTTGTGACTAGTGTGATCTTGTAACATTAACCCTCGAGCGTGGACTGGTTTATGAAAACTTAAGTCTAGCACCAGGCCCGAGATTGTGTTTCCTGTACATAATGATCCGCATACAGCTCTGTATTTCTTTCTAATGTTCAGAACTACCATTGAAATATTCAGGGAAGGTTACTCTACCACTTCTACTTTGTCTTTCTCTATACATTCAGGTGTAAATTTATCAAATTCATTGCTTCTGTCATTTTCAGACAGTGAATTTTCCAATTTTGTGTTCAGCTGGTCATGGATATCAATGTTCCGAACACATCACAGGCTGAAGCTCTGAAATGGTTTCATCAAATGTTTTTTAAAATTCTGATAATGATAATGAAAACCTAAATTTTTCTGAAAGTGATTTGGCTGATGAATTTACGCCAGCAGCAGCTGAGTGGTTAGCTGTTTGAAATCTAGCAGTTGTGACGAAGTAAACCCAAAAGGACCAATTAATTTGCCAAGGATGTGATAGTTACCCACATTTGCATCCACAGGACCATTTCAGACGATACAATACTATGGCGAAGCTGCACTGAAATCACTACAGGTACAGTCTGTATTTAACTGTACAAAGTTAATATTTTATATGTATAGGTCCAATTTTCTGCCATTTAAAAAAAATTTTGTTAAGCACTCTGTGAGAATCAAGAACTTTTGAGTGCTAAACTAACCCAGAAACTTATCATAACTTTTGAATTTTTTAGGAAATTGAACAAACTTTAAAGTGTTATTCTCAAATTTGGATATCCACTGCTTTTGTGGCTGCAAAACTATGGTAAATGAAGAATGTTTTTGGTAAAATTTGGTCTGTGTAAACATACCACCTGCTAAATTATTTGTTTCTTTAACTACAACAGGATTTTAAAAAATGTATCATCAGATTCAAAATGTACATTCATTCCTCTTTAATAAATACACACACACTTTTTTATGGAGTAGAAATTTATTACATTCTCAATTCCTTTTTTTTTAACACCACTTCCTCCGCCATTTTTTTTGTAAATGGAAAATTAATGCGAGCTAAGTCTGTCAAAATTCATGGGCCTGAAAGAGTTAATATAAAGCTAAAATAAAAAAATAAAAAACTCAGTATAATTATATATAAAATGAATACATAACCGACCTGCTTTCAGCTTCTCGAAGCAATGATCACAAACTCTAGCTGGCTCAAACTTGAGATATCTCAAGGGGGCTTTGTTGTCAGAGCAGTTGGAGCATACAACCTGTTAAAGGATATAAGTCAGAAAATTACAGTTACATGACAGACATAAACCAGAAAATGACAGTTACATGACAGACATAAGCCAGACAAAGACAGTTACGGGACAAATGATAGTTACAGGACTGACATAAGCCAGCGAATGACAGTTCCATGACTGACATAAGCTAGCAAATGACAGTTACATGACAGACATAAGCTAGCAAATGACAGTTACATGACAGAGGTAGGCTAGCAAATGACAGTTACATGACAGAGGTAGGCTAGCAAATGACAGTTACATGACAGAGGTAGGCTAGCAAATGACAGTTACATGACAGACATAAGCTAGCAAATGACAGTTATATGATAGGTGTAAGCTAGCAAGACACAGGACAGACATAAGCAAGCAAATTATAGTTAAATCACAGGCCTGAGTTAGCAAATGACAGTTACAGGACAGACGTGAGCTAGCAAATGAGTTACATGACACACATAGGCTATTAAATAATAATTACACAACAGATTTAGGCCAGACATGATAATTTCATCAACTCTTTGCACACTAAAGGGACTTTCACACACAACAACATGCCAACCACCCTTTGAAGGGTGAAAGAAGAAGAAGAAACATAATGAAGATGCCCTAAAAGAAATTAACTTACAATGAGAACTGATTACTCTATAAGAAAGAGACAATAAACATTCTTCAGGTACATCATAAAACTGGAGCACACATGATAATATGAAAGAGAGGGGCAGATCAAGAACGAGAGGGGCAGATCAATTACGAGAGGGACAGATCAACAAGAAAGAGAGGGGCAGATCAAGAAAGAGAGGGACAGATCAAGAAAGAGAGGGGCAGATCAAGAAAGAGAGGGACAGATCAAGAAAGAGAGGGACAGATCAAGAAAGAGAGGGGCAGATCAAGAAAGAGAGGGACAGATCAAGAAAGAAAATGGTGACATTACTGCCTGTATTCACCATTTGTGTGGTGTGTAGGTAGAGATGGCCATGAGCCTAAGGATTTACAACTGCATGGCTAGTGCTGTAGCCACAGACTGTGCAGGTTAGGATTTTAATTCTGGCCCCAAAAGAAAACAATCCCCAAACCTTACAAAGGATTTGAACCCAGGTCTCATGTATGAAAGCCCTACACCTTAATCGTTCGGCCAGCTGCTGCCGGACAGATTGGTATCATGAAACAGAAGAACATATGTATTAGAAAAGAAAGATAGACAGAACACTGTTGACAGACATGATTAGCAACAATAATAACTCTTTATTATGGAAATAAATAAATTCTTACCCTGCCACATGAACGGCAGTGATGCCTTCTCCAAGTCAGGGTGAACTCCAGCAGGCACAACATACACATGGTGACTCTAGCGTCTGGCACCCACAAAGGAGCTTTGTGTCCCAACACAAAATCTTTGTCTAGAAG
>CAJHNH020000097.1:160000-200000 GCA_905116865.2 Candidula unifasciata
AGGTTTAACCTCCTCTGGGTCCTAAGTTTAGCTTCTCCTCTGGGTCCCAGGTTTAACCTCCTCTGGGTTCTAGGTTTAACCTCCTCTGGGTCCTAAGTTTAGCTTCTCCTCTGGGTCCTAGGTTTAACGTCTACCCTTGGACTTAGGTTTAACTTCTACCCTGAGTCCTAGGTTCAACTTCTACCCTGGGTCCTAGGTTTAACTTCTCCTCTGGGTCCTAGGTTTAACTTCTCCTCTGGGTCCTAGGTTTAACTTCTCCCCTGGGTCCTAGGTTTAACTTCTCCTCTGGGTCCTAGGTTTAACTTCTCCTCTGGGTCCTAGGTTTAACTTCTACTCTGGGTCCTAGGTTTAACTTCTTCGCTGGGTCCTCGGTTTAACTTCTCCTCTGGGTCCTCGGTTTAACTTCTACTCTGGGTCCTAGGTTTAACTTCTCCTCTGGGTCCTCGGTTTAACTTCTACCCTGGGTCCTCGGTTTAACTTCTACCCTGGGTCCTCGGTTTAACTTCTCCTCTGGGTCCTAGGTTTAACTTCTACTCTGGGTCCTAGGTTTAACTTCAACCCTGGGTCCTAGGTTTAACTTCTCCTCTGGGTCCTCGGTTTAACTTCTACCCTGGGTCCTCGGTTTAACTTCTACCCTGGGTCCTCGGTTTAACTTCTCCTCTGGGTCCTAGGTTTAACTTCTACTCTGGGTCCTAGGTTTAACTTCAACCCTGGGTCCTCGGTGTTGTGTGCTAAGGTGGGAAGACAGCACACGACCAAGTGTCCTGGATATAATTCACACTCCAAACTGTTGAACAAAATGTCCGGAAAACTCAACGACATTTTTCCGACATTTATGCAAATTTTATTTCACAACAACGATTGGGTACACACAAACCCGCACAAAGAATAAGGCAAGAGAAGCAATCATTCACATCACTGGCTAATCATGAAATGAATGTCCCACGCTTCGCTCAATCAAACTGGTTTAGCGGCGCTTTCTCGCTACAGTGCCTAGGTCTCTAGCTACCCTTACTTCAGGGCTCCCTGTAAGGATGAACAGATTACATCTCCTACTCTACTTGACCTCCGTTGCTCTATGCATAGCAGACACTGTCACATCGGCTGACTGGAAAACTTCACAATACTTAATCTTGTGAATGTGCACGCAGCACATCAGCCTGGTCAAAGAACCCCTGATGACCGGCAAAAATCCCAGCTTTGAGTCCTCTTCAGCACACAGATGTTGCCGGCATCTCTGCTGTCTTATTTCACTGATTATGATCACCCACACACGCCTCATCACTCAAGACAGCTTCTTCTTGAAGTAGTCCAGCTCTCTTGGCCCCAACTCTGTCAACTAGACTCCTCTTCCTTGGACTGCACTCTTGACTGTCCTCTAGACCAGTCTCTCATGAGTGTTTCGGCCTCGAATGCTTTCAACTCAACTGTTCGAGCTCTTCCTCTCAACGGAACTCAACCTCAGTATATACACATGCCTGTCCCTGTGCTCTTGTGTGTGACATAAGATGCTCCTGTTATGTGTGATTCCCCTTCATTGAGAAACCCATATTTTTTGTGCGACGGTTGCTATCCACCCACTAAGTATGATAACTCACCCTGCAATAGGCTGACACTTCGTGAACCAACTGGTCCCTCCGGCCCTAAGTCAACACCGACTTATTATACTGACTCAAGCCGAACTGACATCTCCTGGTTTAGGTCAACACTGCCCCAAAATATTCACTCAGGTCACCAGACATTCCAGTGGACTCGCGAATCCACCAGTTGCACCACAATGTCCTAACCAATGTTGCAACCCCCCCCCCCCCCCCCCAACCAATCTACATACAACACTAGGTCTAACTTCTCCCCTCGGTCCTAGGTTTAGGTTTAGGGTTAGGGCAATAAGTGTTACAATTACGACACCTCCACCAGAATCTGTCAGAAGGGTTATGCATGCAACTGACATGGACGCAGCGTTACGCAGAAGGGACTAGTCACGTGATTTGCCGCCTGCCCCTGGTGTTTTCGCCAGAAAGGAGTCAGCAATTTACATATGTATGAGGCATAGAGTATTTTCCTAGCCTCCATAATTTAGGACCGTTATTTGGAGGATGGCCAGACTGGCCAATAAATTAAAAGGAACAGTTAAAGAAAAAAAAAAAGGTAAGGTAACATAAAGTCAATGTGTCATCCCATCTCGTAAACTTGGACATAGGTTGTAGGAATGTTATAACATAAACATCAGAAATCAGAGTCCTCTAATGTTCCCTGTCCTCAGCAACATGCATAAAAGTGGAAACAACTGCATTTTGTTAATTTGTTAAATATCAGGAGATAAGGATTTTCTCTGCATATTTGTCTCCATTTACCCTCCAATATTCCCTAGAGGTTTACCTTTGACATGGTGGCATGGTATGTAACATGCCTAAACCAGACAATGGTTTGTTGGCCTAGAGGTACGATTCTTGCTTAGGGTGTGAGAGGCTCCAGGTTCAAATCCCAGAAAAGCCCAATATTTCTGGGGTCTATGTGGCCAAGCCGTTTGCCTTGCTCCCTTAAGGTTATAAGTTCAATTCATGGTTGTATTGTTCAGTTCATGAGTGCAATTTTTACGAACGCCCCTTGTAAACATCACTGAAGTTCCTGTGTTCATGCTTTGTGCGAGGTTCTCGGCATGTTGCTAAATGAGCTGTGGAGAAAGTCTAAACAATATGGGATAAAACCTTGTGCAATGAAATCGATCCTTTCAACTTTAACCTGAACCATGGAAGCTGTCACTAGATAATTAATAAGGGAGCCACGTAAGCGCAGTCGATAGGAGGCTTGCTTTCAAATCCAGCTGCGACTTGCTGCAGCCACAGTCAGTGTTAGAAACCAGGCAGTTCCCGGGGTTCACCCAGCCTCTAGGAAATAGGTACCAGAGTGACACTCTGGGGTAAATGAAGGAACGTCGCTGTAGCTACAGAGTTATGTGCGGACGGCGACACAGGCCAACAGTTTCTTATCAGCTGTCTGTACTGATGGCAGAGCACTTAAGGTTTATAATCGTGTGCAATGACACTGGTTCACATCTCCTGACTTTACCTTGACTTTACTAGATAATAAATGATATTCTCACCTTCATTGCAGTCAGAGGTAATATATTGTTGATTCTGTAGCCTGAAGTAGCTGGCGTTGTGTACAAGAGCACATCATTAAACTGTAGAAGGGAACACAGCTACACACTGATAATCAGATCTCATTTTCTTGGATGAAAATATATCTTATAGTCAAGCTATCTTCTTTTTACCATTGTCTGGGGCTTACAGTTACTTATTGATAATCAGATATCTTTTTCTTGGATGTAAATATATCTTTCTAGCTATCTTCTTTTTACCATTTTTTGGGGCTTACAGTTACTTATTCATAATCAAATCTCTTTTTCTTGGATGAAAATATACCATACAGTCTAGCCATTGCCCCCCCCCGCCCCCCTTTTTCCACTGTGGCTCAGTTACTTAATCATAATCCCCTCTCTTATATCTTTTAGTCTAGCTATCTTCCTTTTTATCAAAATCTGTCACTTATGAGTAATGAATGTAGTTTCACAATTCAACATACTGAGGTCAATTCAGAGCATGTGATTTGGTAGCAGTTCCCTTTATGTTGATACTAACAATGGTAAGTGTGTTGACTGTTCAGTGGAATGGCAAACTACTGAATATAAAGCTGCCTAGTTCTATGGCAATAGGCCATTTGCCATTTTTTTTTAAATATGCAGTTCACCACACAAGCTTGTTAGGCACTCTAAAAGCATTCCAAATTAAATCTGCAGCTCACAGTGTCGCACCATACATGCAACTCAATTGCTGGGTGATGGAAGTATAGCCTGTCCTATATATGAAGGAAATTGTAATTACTAACTTTTGTCACAAGCAAAAACTTGTATGGATTAAAAAACTGTAGACCTTCCTATCTACCATATTGACCAGAGGTATGTGAATTATGTACTACCAATTCTGTCACACCTTGATGCCACATTAGCCAAAATCCTCTCTCTTGATATTCTCCTGCTTCCTCTTCCTCGCCAACAACTTTCTTGTGGCCATGGTGTACTCCAGTTTCCCCTTTTAAATGACATCCACACCCCACTACCCAAAATAAATGAGACTGTTTTTTTACTGATGGGATACCTATGGGATCAAATGGACCATGCAACAGAAGAGACAGCGAATCCATACATTGAAAGTCTAATTCAAAAAGGAGGGGGGGGGGGGTGGGAAGATATTGAGCACTGATGGGGAAAAGAGTGGTGAACTTTTATTCAGGTTGTAACAGGTACTATTTGTACGTCGACTCTTTGTTGGCTACTCAGGAAGGAGACGGAACATGTGTAGGAATGTAAAAAGTACAAGCGTTCATTTATTCTAGTGCTGCTGAGTAATGAGTTCTCGTTGTGAGATAATTTCTTTCCAGACATCTTCGTTAGGTTTTTATCTGTTCATTGTGTTTTATCATTTTTCTGCAAAGGTACATTTCTGCAGCTTCCGCCCAATGCCTCATTCAACTGCTTACTGCCAGTACTTTACTTTCATAAGATTAAGACTTTATTTATGTAGCTACTGTCTAACTAAGGAGTCGCCGTGGCATTGGAGGCTAGATGCCCATCTGTGGATCGGAAGATTGTGGGTTCGCGTCTTGACAGAGTCTGAATTTTTTTCAAAAATGATCTGGACTCCCAGGTCGACCCAAGTGTGGGTACCAGGTGCAGTCCTGGAAAGTAAAGGCGGCCGGCATGATGCTGACCACATCACCCACTAAGTGCCTACTGGTCTAGCCCTATATTCCCAATACGCCTAAAGGCGTGGAAAAGGGACCTTTACCAAACTTACTGCCTAACTAAATTTTAACACAATTATACACATACACACTGAACAGTGGTTGGCCGAGCAGTTAAAAATGCTGAGCTCTCATTTTTGTTGTTGTTTTGTTTTTTTGTTCACCGACTGTTAACTCTGGCAGAAAGTCTTGTTTGGTCATCCATTAAAGCTTTGTGCCAGGACCTGAGTTTTGCATGTACATCCCTTTTACTTGCTTATTTGTGTGCAACTGGTTGTTCCTTTCCGCTCAGCCAGATGCACTCTGACTTTGAAGGAGGTCCCTAATGAGCTGACTCCTTCGACATGCTAGTTGGGGAGGCAGTGGGTCTGTTCTAGTTTTCCCCGCAATGGGGCCCCGGAACCCACACGTGGAGAGCTCTCATTCAGGAAACCTAGATTCAAACAAAAAATTAAATCTGAACCAGTATAATCCATGGGGCCTGTACTAGCCACGAGGGCCTAAATTCTCAGGTCAAGACAGACAGACAGACAGACAGACAGGCAGGCTGGCTATTATTATATACTAATATTTTATATTATCACTATTACTTTTATGACTGTTTTTTAGACTTCCTTTATTTATTTTATTCATTCCATGTCACCTATTTTTTTATAGCTTCTTGACCCCCATGGTGGTGGGAGTACTTTCCCCTTTGTTATTGTAGTGTAGTTAGTTCCTGTTGAAAAAGGCCCCTGCCAAAATATCAAAGTGTGTGTTTTGTGCACGCTGTTCTGCTTCCCCTTTCGTTAAGCTATTTAGTCACAGTTCACTGAATTAATTTATTAGCAGATCCTTTGCAGAACCTCTTATCATGATTTACCTAAAAGAAACTTAGTCACTCGTCAGCCCTCCCATCTCATGCACGTTCTGCCCAAGGTGTTACTTATAATATTCTGTGCCCATCTTCACGCTGGTCAGCCCCTGCCCCCTTTTCCTTGTACCATGCCTTCTGATGCCATTTTCTGGTCAGCTGTGGCACTTGATATGGCTCAAAGCACCACCTCTAAAAAGCAGTAACCACTAGCAGTCATGACAGCTGTTTTCAAATTCATGTACAGTGAGAAGTCTAGATTTCGCTGGCCAAAGATTATTGATACGACTCCTACAGGACTGAATTCCTATGTATATTACATAAGTGTACTACTAATATACCGCATAAAATATATAAGAATTTAATAAACACAATATGAAGACATTAGAAAAAATGTACTTAAAGGAATTAAAGACCCTAATATAAAAGCTAGAATAAATGTACTGACAGGAGTTGAATGAACACAATGAAGAGATAGAATACATTTACTTACAAGAAAGAACATAGGAGATAGAACACTATTACTTACAATAAAGAACATAGGAGACAGAACACTATTAATTACAAGAAAGAACATAGGAGATAGAACACTATTACTTACAATAAAGAACATAGGAGATAGAACACTATTACTTACAAGAAAGAACATAGGAGATAGAACACTATTACTTACAAGAAAGAACATTCTTGGCTGCATTTCCTTCCTGGACAATTTGAGCAGTTCCCCTTGTTTCACTAGAACCTAGCATCAATCAGATGGACAGTTCATATCAGTAATGAAAGTTCTTATCAGCACTGGGGGTTCATAAAAGTGACAATGGTTCATATCATTAAGGATGATTTATAAAAGCACAGCTGATGAGTTTAGTTGATTTAAAAACCGACATCACAGCATTCATTGAATTCCCATAAGCGCTCCGCTCCTATCTTCAGCAACCAGGGCAGAGTTATAAAATCAATGGTGCTAGTAGTATTCTGATTATAAGCCCATCTTGCCTTTCTTTTGAACTTTGAGAATCGGCTAAGTCCCCTCGTCACTCCCTGCTGCATCAATCTCACCAGACTGTGGTGATCCATTTGCTCCTTGGAAATCATACGTGTTCTCTTACAGGGCAATATGATTATAAAAGTAATGGTGGTTCATATCAGTAATATTGTTACATGCATGCACACATACTGACACATATATACGTACATAATAAATGATAGTATGCGTACACTCTTTGCTTATCTAAGATTTTAATGACAGTTAACTTGCATCTGCTTCAATACCCACACTACACTATTTGATTTCTATGATAACAATAAGACAAGAAAATAAATAACAACATCTGCCCGCACTTATATTCAGTATATTATAAACTGGCTTGGTGTAGAATATATTATTTTTTTAATTTTCCAGCAAGATCACAATAACTAAGTCAAATATATTCATTATACTCACCCGACCAGGCTGTATAACCTCAAACTGCCCTATCAATGATTTCTGAACTTCTAGAAGCTTCTGGACATTGTCCTGCATTGAAAGAAAAACCAATAACAGAAATGAAAATGCAAGTAAATAATGTCTATAAGGTCAGAAGACCATGCAAGTAAATGGTGTCTATAAGGTCAGAAGACCCACTTCATAGAAATGCAAGCAAAAGGTGTCTATACGGTCAGAAGATCCACTTCATAGAAATGCAAGTAAAAGGTGTCTATAAAGTCAGAAAACCCACTTCATAGAAATGCAAGTAAATGGTGTCTATAAGGTCAGAAGACCCACTTCATAGAAATGCAAGTAAATGGTGTCTATAAGGTCAGAAAACCCACTTCATAGAAATGCAAGTAAAAGGTGTCTATAAGGTCAGAAGACCCACTTCAATAGATCAGGTTTGATCTAGTATGGCTTAGCCTCTCTCTGCAGAGCTATTGGTAGTCCACTAGTCTACTGAGAATGTTGCATAAAGCCCAAAACTAGTTTCAGCAACAAAGCCTAGGCCATAAAGGGTGGAGCCTAAAACTGAACCCGTAATCTTCAGATTCTGTGGCAAACAACTTAACCATTTCATGCAGGTTTACAAAGTAAAGTAAGAAAACGACCCTTTTCCACGCCTTTAGGTGTATAGGGCATATAGGGATAGACCTATATTTTAAAGACCAATCGGCGCAAGATGGGTGATGTGGTCAGCATCAAGCCGGCCGCCTTTACTTCCTGGAACTACACCCGGTACCCACTCAAGGCTGGGTCGACCTGAGGCAGGTATACAGTCAACTAGTAACTCATAAATGTCTGCTAACAGGTAATATACATTAACGACTGCTTGCAATGGTGCTAATGATACCATCTTTGAGAGGATTTATGTTTTAAATCTTCTCCTGATACACCATTGCCTACAAATACCCCCAAAGATATAAATCACGTGGGGTGAGGTCTGGGAACCTACTCCACAGGATCGCACTCACCGATCCAAGCACGTGGAAACTGCTGATCAAACCAGTGGTGTATGTTTATTTCTCCTATGTACGGATACTCGTGAGACATTTCTCAAACAGTGTTTACTCCAAAACCTGATTCAAAGAAAAATGAGGGCCTTAACCAGAAGGGGGCTAAAGAAACAACTGGAGTAAACATTGTTAAAGACTTAAATGAAATGTTTACGTACTATGCTAGGTGTAACGAGGAAAGATCGAATTAGGAATCGATGATAACAGGAGGGGAGTCAGCACAGAACCAATACTGAACTTTATAGGTGGACAACAGATCAAATGGTTTGGCCAGGTAACAAGATTGGCATCAGACAGGACACCACAGAGACCAATGTTATATAGATGCAACGGTAACAGAGCCAGATGCCGATCAGTTAGAAGATGGACAGCAGAAATATCAGAGACACGAAAAGTATTTTATACGAAGCAAACGGAAGGGCCAGTTCCAGAGATCTCTTCCTGCCCTGATGCCAGAGACATTCCAGGGGTGAGGAAAGAAGAAGAAAGACTAAAAGAGGGGGATACCATCACTGGCAGGGTGCTGGGACAACTGAGGGGACCAGAACGGCAATGGTATGAGTGTCATACACGAAAGCAATGGCAAACCACTGAATGTGAAATTGCCTTGTGAGACCCAGCTACAGCCAACAAATGCTGGGATGTTTACAACATCCTGAGCATAAGCAGCTAATTTATTTTATACTAATTTAAAATATTTGACTGAGCTATGGTCCACTAAACCTTGTCAAATGTCAACAAAACCCTCTAAATATTCTAGCATATTCATTAGTCAGTACATTCATTAAGCATAAAAACAAAACAAAAATCAGACACCACATTTAAAATATAAGTTTCAGCAACAAAGTTTCAGCAACAAAGCTTCGGCAACAAAGATTTGGCAACAAAGCTTCAGCAACAAAGCTCAGGCCCCAAACGGTGGAGCCCTTTGATGATGAAACTAAGAAAAGGAAAAAAATATGTATAATGAGAAGAAAATAGAAGCAGGAAAAAAAAACAGAATCTGTAAGTAAAAGGTTCTTTTTCCTCGCCTTTAAGCACACTGGGCTTATAAGGTTAGACGTATATTTTATAGACCAATCACCTCCACTCGGTGGGTGCTGTGAAGATCTGTGAGTAGTTTTAACAAATAAAATGAGGAGAGAAAAAATTAACAAGTGTGAAAAGGAGATTTAAAAAAAAAAAATGTAGGATGAAGAGAAAGAGGGGGAAGAAAAGAAAAATAGATGTACCAAGAGGAGATGAGGAAAAACTAAAGAAAGGGAGAAGAGAAAAGAATGTGGGGATGAATACAATAATTAAGAAGATGATAAGGAAAATCCACAACATCATCATCAAGTGCCTTGCCGAATATTTCAGCTTATACACAATTATACACAGAACTATACACAGAATTATATACAAACAAGACAAAATAATTTAACAGATAAGATAACTACCCCATGTCTCATACTGTCATTGGCGTGGTCTGCAACTTCACTGACAATGTTCAAGGCAGCTGTAGACAGTGATAACAAAAATATCAACTATTAATGGAATCTTTTGTGTCCTTTTTTTCCCAGCTACAGGTCAAGATGAATAAAATGTCAACTGTTATTTAATTTAGATGATGAATAGCATTACTTTCACTACTCAAAGAAACAAAACTATTTCATATGGGTAAAAGTACTGGACTTCATCAGAAAACAACAGGTGAAATAGTTTGACCACATAAGGCAGACGTCAGCAGAAAGTTTACCATAGGTACAGACCCGGCGGGAAGCATAGAAGAGGTTGATCATGTGCGATACGGACAGAGGGAGTTACAGAGTCCCTGGGAATCCCAATTTACAAAGCACACAAACGGGCTCTTTCCCGTAAATGATACTTCACCTGGACACTGTAAGGTACAAAAGGATTAGGATGAGATAAATAGCCACAGATGAAAAGGTAAACACGGAAATTACTGTGTTGTGTTTCTGTCTACAACAGACAGAAATGTAGAACACAACACTAAATTTACAACAAAAACAAATAAAGTTGCACTGATACCTTCTTCTTCTTCTTTCGTTCGCATGAAATAAATTGTCTATATCTGCAAAGCTGTCCCTAGTATGAATTTCACTGTGCACTGATACCATATTTGACCACAATGACTGTTGCACAGATACTCTTCTTGACAACACTGACTGTTGCACTGATACCATATTTGACCACAATGACTGTTGCACAGATACCATATTTGACCACAATGACTGTTGCACAGATACTATACTTGACCACAATGACTGTTGCACTGATACCATATTTGACCACAATGACTGCTGCACAGATACCATATTTGACCACAATGACTGTTGCACAGATACTATACTTGACCACACTGACTGTTGCAATGATATCATTTTTGACCACACTGACTGTTGTAAGCGGGTAGGACTTTGAAAAACAATTTTTTAAGTCTTGAGATTACTGCAGCATATAAAACATGTGTATGAATGTAAAACAAACATATGAAAAACAAACAAAAACTCACTGACTGTATCCTTGTAGTCTGGGGATACTTCTGTAAGTTGCTTCAAATAATCTGAAAAAAGTTTGTCAATAATGAGTATACACTTGTGAGCTTTCAAAATTGCACCACAAACTTTATAGCATTATTATCACATGTCCTGAATTCATATGCTATACGTGTTTTATATTTTTATATAATTTTATCAAATATCTATAATATTATAATGTTTTTAATGTTTCCATTTTTAATTTTTTAGAGCATATGTTGGTACCATTCACGGAAGTCACCCCATCTTGTTCAGGCGCAAGATTTCAGACTATTCCCATGGGCTGTCCTATGTTCTAGAGGTGTTTTGAGATGCCTTTCTTCCAGTCGATACACACCGTGGTGAAAACTGGCTGGCGCTTGTTCCACTTGATTGACAAACTGTCTCCCAGATGAAACAGTGTAGCTTTCTTGTAGCAACTATCCTTCTGTGAACGACTGTCGTTTCTGGAATATGTTGTTGTTGTGAGTAGCTCAGGTGCGGCAGACCCTTATGTGCAAGGATAAAGTCCTGCACGGGGAAGCACTGAAGGCACAATGGTTGGTGAGAGTCAAATCATTTATGTTGTTGTATTTCTATGCTTGTTGGCGGTAGCTATCGTTGGGTGGTGGATGTGCTTAAAACATTGAAAAAAAAGCATATCTGGCAACCCTAGAACATAGGACAGCCCATGGGAATGAATATGAAATCAAGCAAGTGAGCGAGATGGGGTGAGATTCATGAGCTGTACCCATATATTAAACCTTTAAGTTAAATTTGATTTTCAATTTGTATTAATCTGATAACAAATCTTGAAGATTTATTATTTTATAATCAAAACAAACAAGGAAAAGAGGATTGATATGTCATGTTTATTGACTTCTGCTCCAGACCTGGAACATGAAGCAGAAGAATAAACGTCCCACAAGTATTAAATAAATTATGTTATAATAACAATAATATTTTAAAGTGTTTAAAGGTGGGATGTTCTACTAAACTGCACTGGGTTTTATAGTATATGGCTCATTCTCTTTCAAGAAATGATGGTAGTCTGCCTGCAGCATCCTACAAATCCAACTTCTAAGTTCCAACAATGATTTACAGAGTCTTCTCGGAAAACAAATTCCACTAGTAAACTAAACCATGAAGTAAAAAAAAAAAAAACACCATTCAAGAGTGTGAGGTAAATATCTTGCCCATTTTACTTGGAGACTTCTTTATAAAACAAAAAAGTTTAAAAAAAAAAAAAAAAAGTTAAGGTCCCTTTTCCACGCATTTAGGCTTATTAGGAATGTAGAGTTAGAACCTATATTTCTATAGACAAATGGGCACTTGGTGGGTGATGTAGTCAGTATCATACCAGCTGCTTTTACTTCCTAGGACTGCACCTGGTACCCACTCAAGGCTGGGTGGACCTGAGAGTCAAGGCCATTTTTGAAAAAAAAAAAAACAATTCCATCTCCATCAGGACTCGAACCCACGGCCTTCCGATCAGCAGGCAGATGTCTAGCCCTCAATGCCCCACCCTTTATAATAACAACGTAATTAGATGTGTATGAAAGTTTCCAAGAAGACAAATTTTGATATGCCTTAATAAATGGTCATCAAGAATGAGTGCTGGGATGTTAAATTGTTATTATAAAAGACGTATTCAGTGTATATATACATATGTGACATCTTAAAATGTTCCGAAAAGTTTGTTTCAAGTTTTTTGTGACCTTGTGTGGCCATGAGGCTGGAGATATGATGCTAAGAAGATAAAGAATATTAGGCACCTCAAAGAGAGGGTCACTGCGGCAACTGCAACTGTAACTCTAGATATAATTTAAAAGATGTAGAAGGCTGAATACTGTCTAGACATCACCAGAGCAACAACATTGGTGCCCATATCGAAGTGTACTCAGATAAATCTAAAACTTTAAAAGTTGTCCTTATATTTTAAGATACCACATGTGTATGGATGCGAGAGCTAAAAAGCAACGGTAGCTTTAAAAAGTTGCCGGTACTCATAACAAAGTGTCTTGAATAGTTGCCAGTACTCACGACAAAGTGTCTTAAAAAGTTGTCAGTACTCATAACAAAGTGTTTTGAATAGTTACCAGTATTCATGACAAAATGTCTTAAAAAGATGCCGATACTCATAACAAAGTGTCTTGAATAGTTGCCATTACTCATGACAAAGTGTCTTAAAAAGTTGTCGGTACTCATAACAAAGTGTCTTGAATAGTTGTCGGTACTCATAACAAAGTGTTTTGAATAGTTGCCAGTATTCATGACAAAATGTCTTTAAAAGTTGCCGGTACTCATAACAAAGTGTCTTGAATAGTTGCCAGTACTCATGACAAAGTGTCTTAAAAAGTTGCCGGTACTCATAACAAAGTGTCTTGAATAGTTGTCGGTACTCATGACAAAGTATGTAATACAGTAGCAAGGAAAAATAATGAGGCCTTTAACAAATGATTAAAAAAAAATATATAAGTGCTGGTACTTCAAAAACATGCACTCTGCGAGAAAGAAAAAAAACCACACCTTCGACTTCATGATCTCAAGTGCTAAATATAACATACAGAAGAGACCTATGTTTTTATCCTTATAAGTAAAAGGAAGATCTAGGGCCCACAGCCCTGGTAATGGAAGAGTTGGGAAAGAATATCAGTTCGTTCCTAAGTAAGTCAACAGATATACCACATGTATCATTCAATAAATATGTAAGTCCCCTGTTATCTTATTTAGAACCAAGCTATTCATCATGCATTCTTCTTCTTCACTTCCTCTTTTACCGCTGTGGGTGTCAAGGGAGATATAAGGTTCTGTTTCTAGCTCTTCTGGCATTTGTTGGTTTAAACTGAGAATGTCTACTTTTCTAAACTCCTTGTGACCGATCCATTTGTTACAGCCACCCAAACACTCAATCTCAATTTTTACTTAAACTCCTTCTATGGTAAAGTGTTTAACTCCCAAGATCCAAACACTGATTACGTAAAATAATAAATTCTTAGAAAAGAATTACCTAATTTAACATCTGCTTAGTACGGAAAGGATAAAGTTCCTTATTTTAACCCAACAGAAACTACATGTTTAACTCTTTTGATCCCAGACAGCGCTGAATTCAACAGTGTCTATACTTAAAATTGTATTTCCTAAAGCAACAATTGCTGGGTCTCATAGAGTTGAAAAATGCAGCTTTCAGAGAGAAGGTGTTATAATAAGTAAAAGTAAGTAAAGTAAAGGACCCTTTCCACGCCTTTAGGCGTATAGGGCATATAGGGCTAGACCTATATTTTATAGACCAACGAGACAAGATGGGTGATGTGGCCAGCATCACGCCGGCCGCCTTTACTTCCCGGGACTGCACACGGTACCCACTCAAGGCTGGGTCGACCTGGGAGCCAAGGTCATTTTTTGAAGAAAAGTCCGGCGCCACCAGGGAGCGAACCCACGACCTTTTGATCGACGGTGCGCGTAAGGTGTTATAATAACAATTGAAAAATCAGGGATTAGGATAAGTGAAGAATGTGATAGGACAGAAGTGCGTTCCATATATAAAAATGTATGGCGATTTCCTTGAAACAAAAAGAGTTAATAAAACATGCAATCTTGACCCAAAACATGCAATCTTGACCCCAAAAACATGCAATCTTGACCTCAAAAACATGCAATCTTGGCCCATAACATGCAATCTTGACCTAAAACAAGCAAACTTGACCCAGAACATGCTGTTGTATAGAACACACCCTGCAGCAGCAGCTTGTACTGAGGTATCCTCTGTATGGGCTTCAGCATATAGTGCTTCAGGGCCAGTTTAGCACATCTAGGACTCAGCTGAGGGGACAAACAAACCAAAATTATTAGCAGATATGAACACCAACTCACATCCCATCAATCAATCAGGTACCCTCTTCACAGGGAAGGTTGGCTGAAATGGATTTCCAATATTCTCTGTCCATTGTCTTGGTTGTAAAATCTCTCAGACTGCTGTTCGTCCATCACTTGATGTTGCCCTTCCACTTGCATCATTGTCTACCTCTTGCCACGGACTTCTCCATCCAATATAGATTGAGGTAGGTAGGTAGGCATTGTAATCCACCATGACATCACACAAGCGATAAACACCTGCTGACACAAAGTGCCACCACACGGATGAGGATCACCTGTGGAGAGGTCCCAGAAACCCCGTTCAGCCGACAGGCCATATTTAGGGCCCCTGGCAAAAGCCAGGGTGTAGAGCTTCAACAATACTAAAAATTGCATCCCACAAGGGGATGAAAACTACAATTACTATGCTTTAAAAAAGTGTCATGTCTTTTAATGCAGCGGAAATATTTCACTTATTTCTGTTCTATTTTGTACCCCATCAAGATGTACAGTTCCAACACCCATTTATAAACAAAACTGTGGATTCGTTGTGATGTTATAGAATTTATCTACTATGTCTCATTGCTCTCTATGGCAAAGTAACTATTTATTTAAGGTCAAAGGGAAGAAATCAGTTAATTCTTTGCTCTGTTTCATTTTAGTGATTATTTCCCTTCGCACAGTTGTAAACCTTTCCCCAATTTAGACATTCAGAGAATACATAACTTTTTAAAAAAAGTGACATGAGGTCATCAAAGCAGCAGAGGACTTTAAGCCTGCCTGTCTTTTCTGTGGTCTAAGAGTTTGATTCCCTGGATATTTAAGGGGGAAAAAATGATAAGAAGTTTAAATTTTTTCTTTTGCAAATTAGAAGGATTAAGTCTGTACCCGTCTGAGATAGAATTTTTTTTTTACATTTAAAGTCCCACCCTAGATTCTGCCGGGGTGCCCTGAATATAGCCTGGGCATAGATATGGCCTAACCATAGATATGGCCTAACGGCTTAAAGGGTTTCTGGGACCTCTCCACGGTTGATCCTCATCGGCATGGTGGGACTCTGTGTCACCAGTTGTTTATCGCTTGTGTGATGTCCTGGTGGGGTACAACTACATACCTACTATTAGAAGGATCAATAGCACACCAAAAAAAAAATAACAATAAAAAAATTAAAAGAAGCTCATTTTTTTTTAAAGATTCTTATGGTGAAAGTTGTAAAGCTATGTTACCTTCCTGTAAACATGAACAAAGAACACACAAACAGAATGCAAAATACCACTCAGCACTAAGCTGATGTTACTTTAACAGTATATTTGATGACAAGGCTATTCAGCTAACTTGACTGAGGGACCACAATGTTGTAAATGGGGATAAACACAGGCCAGAGACTAGAGCCCCTGCACAGTACAGTTGGTAGTGATCAGCGGGCCACTTGCTAAGCCTCAAGGGTCCAGATTCGGCACCTGGGCCGCCAGTTTTACAAGGTCTGACAATTAAGTAATGAGACTGATTTAATTAAGGCCAAGACAAAAAAACCATATATGAAGCAAAGCCTGGAATCTAAAGAGGCAACATTCACCTATGATCTGGCAACTTTTCATAGCCGCTCGATAAACAGACAACAAACAAGCCACCATTTTGCTGACCTAGTCAGATGTGCATTTTTACCTAATCAGCACGGTGCAAAAAGCTAACATTACATTCTTTTTAAAACTCAGAAAAAGGGCCATTGAAACAATTGAATTGATGCAACAAGTTTATGGGGAAAATTGTTTATCTCGTGCACACATTTTCAGGTGGTATTCACGATTCAAAAGTGGTGTAGAAATGATTACTAATGCACCTAGACCTGGAAGCCAAACTTCTGTTAGTAATGATGAACTCATTGCAAAAGTCAGAGAACGGATACAAGAAGATCATTGTTTTATGTGAGGATGATGGCAGATGAATCTGGTGTTAATAGAGAGACCATTCATAACATTTGGAAAAAAAAAAAGGTTGTTTGCCAATTTGTATTACATTTGTTGTCTGATGACCAAAAGCATCAATGGGTTGAGACATCCTCAAACAAAATTTTGTGGCCCAAATACAAGTGTGTGTTCTCAGCCTTCCACCCTATTCCCCAGATTTGTCTCCCTGTGATAATTTTCTATTCCCAAAATTAAAGTTACGATTGAAAGGAAGCTTCTTTAACGATATTGATGACATCCAAAAGGGCCGTAAAATTTACATTAAGGGCCATAACAACAGAAGAACTACAGACGCCGTTCCAGTATTTGTTAGATCGTGCCACTTGCTGTATCAACACACAAGGGGCTTACTTTGAATCAGATACAGATTATATCTTCAACTGTTTATTATTTTAATTGTTATGGAATTAGTCTCATGACTTAATTGTCAGACCTTGTATATTTCCCCTGTACTATGAAATTGCTTCTTGAAGTAATAGTGTGAATCTAAGGAGTTAACATAAAAAAGTCTATGGGACAGAACATTTAAATCTGAAGAAGAAGACAAACAACAGATTGCACAATTTGTTGCCTAGTATATTTTGCTGTATCTCTTTAGAAGCATATTATGGTAACAATTACATAAAATTAAGCAAAAAAAGAATCATTTTCAACAACAAAATATTGCTCTGATTTTCAGAAAATTTAAGCAACAATCGAGGACCAGTTGGCTCCAAGGTTGACCAAGATTAAGAAGTGTAGCAAGTAAAAACACAGAAAGTAAAGCCATAATGCTGACCACATAATCCACAGAGTGCCAGTTAGCCTTTAAAAATAAAAACTGGATATTCGAAAAGGAGTTAGGAAGAATATCATGTAGTTTAAAGTAACAAATGTGTGACAAGTTGCCTGGCACTGACTGGGATATCCAGTTCTGAGCAGACCAAAAAAAAAAAAAAAAGAATCACTGTTGTAAAATTGCATTTACCCTGAAAATAAAACACGCGGTTATATTTAAGTGTTGTGTGTGTACTTCAGGTAGGATTCATTTACTTGCTTTAGTTAGTTAGTTGCGTATCCTTTACAGGATGTTGCAGAACCAACCCCAGCATTTTTTGGCTGTTGTGGTTTTCTAGGCATGTTTACGCCCAGTAGTTTGCCATTGCTTTCTAGACGCTCTGCATCTCGATACCACTGTCAAAACCAACGCAAGAGGCAAGGCCCGCTTACTTGCTTTACCTCATTTAATTCTGCAGTATGCACATACTGGAATAAGCTGATCTGTTATCTGTAACCTCTTTGTTCAAATTTACAACAGGGAAACATTACTTTAAGATTATTATTTTTACTACAAGGCATTATTAACATACAATAAAAGTTTGACAGAAAGCAACATACAAATAACACAAAATTATTATTCTTTTACTTCAAAGCATCCCTATAGAGCATCATACTTTTGAAACATCAACTAGCTGGTGTTATAAATATTTAGAATACAAACCCTCATTTGTAAACATGAAAAACTGACGTTAGGAGAGAAAAAAAAAAGAACATATATGTTGTGCAACATGTGCAACTAACCTCAAACTCCCTTAAAGCTGATGCAAATGCAGGATTCTTCTTTGTTACATCTTCCAAAGTAGCAGTTGCATTTTCAAAATTGCGAATGTATGAAGAATAGAGTTTAAGGAAAGGTCCTTTCTTCACAAAAATGTCAGCAAGTCTGGGGTTGGTCTCCCTGGCAATGAGAATTTTTAAAAAATCAGTAAAGGTATAGATTATTTGCGAGACAATAGTATATCATATATCAACACTGTAATACAAATGTGTCATGAAGCAGTTGCTGATTTCAGTAATACATAGAAAATATCTGATACATCCTGCACACACTTTATTCTCCTCAAGTTTCAAAAACTGTGATCTGAGAAAACTTAGTTTAGTGAAATGCTTTGGTCATGTGATGAGAAGGAGAAAACTGGAGTGCATCGTGACAGTAGCAAAGTTGGAGGGAAGGAGAGGCAGAGAAAGACCGATAGGAAAGATACTGGATAGTCTGACATCATGGCATGGAGGATCATCGCTCATTGGTTCTGTGTCAGAGTTGATTGAAGAAACATGAGAAAGAAGGTTGTGGATAGACATGACTACCAACGCCACACAGCATGGGCTTGAAATAAGATTTGGATGTGAAATTACTTCTTCTTCTTCTTCTTCTCTTCCACCTTGTATCTCATCGAAGTGCCAGGGGGGAGATGTAACGTTCGTTGATAAACTCTGTCAAGAGCACTATTAAGACTGATGTTCATTTCTGTAAGGCTGTTCTTAATGCCATCACTCCATATTTTCCGAGGTCTTCCACACGCTCTATACCCGTTGTTGTAAAATTACTGACTGCAAAAAACCAACGTAGCTGTACTCTCTATGCACTCTGAAAGCAGATATACCATAGAATTATCATATGGTTGGCTTTAAAAAGCTAAAAAGTAACCATATGCTAATTCTATGGTATATCTGTGACAGTGACAGATTTAAATCTCATGTAAAAGTGTGCTAAAACTAAGCTAATATCTAGCCTAAAAATATTATAGGAAGCAAAGTTGACTTTTTTCTATTGTTTTCATCAGCCATGCTAAACATTTAGTGACCTGTACAGATCATTATCAGGATGGTGCATCTAGAGTCACTACCAGTCCTTTATAGCTCATCTTTCAATGTAGATCCCTTGAGGCAGATCTCCTGCCTCGGCTGAGAGCAGACAGTGCAATCCTGCAGTGCATGTTACAAAATCTGCTCTGTAGTCACAGGTGGCAGATTCTTTTTAAGTTTGCAGAAAGATCACAGTGTCATATCTGAAGAAAAACAATTATTGTTTGTTCTTTGCTGTGTGATAATGACCACTGAGACAAGGAGTCAGAGACAGATGTTAAACAAAGACACGCAGGTTGTAGGGCAAAAACCCCCCTTCCCCCCCCCCCCCCCCCAAAAAAAAAAAACACACGATATGCCAATCAACTCCCACTGGGCATGTTTAGCATGAAGATATTGAGATGGCTACTGCATCGTAGGACAGAGCATGCATGGGTCCGACTGATGTGTTAGGGTGTAAAAACGGACAAACAAGTAATTAAATAAAAAGGTATATTTGGAAGATGTGAACCAGCGTCACTGCACGTGTTTTTAAACCATCAATACTCTGCCACCAGTACAGACAGCTGATAAGAAACTGTCCGCCTGAAACTCTGTAGCTACAGCGACGTTCCTCCATTTACCCTAGAGTGTTACCCATTTCCTAGAGGCTGGGTAAACCGCGGGAACTGTCCAGTTTCGAACACCAGCCGTGGGCGAGTCACAGCTGGATTTGAAAGCGAGTCTCCTATCGACTGCGCTAATGCGGCCCCAACAAGTAATATTGACCACAACACTTACTGAGTAAATAAGACACCCTCATGTATAAGATTACCTCTATTTTTTAGCCCAAAAAAAGGAGAGGAATATTTTAAACACATTTCATGTATAAGATGAACCCCAATCTGAAAAAAAAAAAAAAACTGGGAAAGCATATCATCTTGTACAAAAAAAAAAAAAAATTAAGGAATCGAAGAAAGAGGGACTTGTGCCATGAGCTTCAAAATGTAGATTTTTGGGGGGGTTTCTTTTAAACCAGAAGCACTTGAGCATAGCTCATTTGGCTCAGTGTTGTAAGCATCCAAGACCTTCAGCCTCGGTGCCATGTACACCATTAATCTGGGGAGTATGCGACTTTTCTGCCATCCACTGGCTTGAACCCGAGACTGGACACGCATGGGGATTGGCAACTGATGTCCAAGGCACAATTAACTAAGGAGATTGCCAACTGATGTCCAAGGCACTATTAACTAAAGGGATTGCCAACTGATGTCCAAGGCACTATTAACTAAAGGGATTGCCAACTGATGTCCAAGGCACTATTAACTAAAGGGATTGCCAACTGACGTCCAAGGCACTTTTAACTAAAGGGATTGCCAACTGACGTCCAAGGCAATTTTAACTAAAGGGATTGCCAACTGACGTCCAAGGCACTTTTAACTAAAGGGATTGCCAACTGACGTCCAAGGCACTATTAACTAAAGGGATTGCCAACTGACGTCCAAGGCACTATTAACTAAAGGGATTGCCAACTGACGTCCAAGGCACTATTAACTATGGGGATTGCAGACTGACATCCAACTGACTATCAACTACGCTGGAGCGGCAGACAAAACTTTGATATAAGTGCTTTATATTTTATTTATTAATATCAGACATGGGAGCCGCGGTTCCAAAATTTATCTCAGCTTCCATGTTGACCCTGCCTAAAAATTGGTACTAAGTAATTTTTTTTTTTTTTTATCGATCACCGGCTGTGAATTCCAGTGGAAGGTCCCGGTTAATCGTCCGCTTGGACTTTTGGCTTTCACCTGGACCTGATTTTTGCGTGTACAACCGTTTTTCATTTCCCTTCCTCATGGGCAGCTGTACTCCGACTTCGAAGGAAGATGTCAGGCCTATTTCTAGGTTGACTGTGGCCATTGTTTTGTGTGGGTCGTGACGTTGCCTGATTTGTGTGGTGTCCACTATGTCCCCTTCGCCGCAGGTATTGCCCTCGGAGTACCCCTTTGGGGCAGCCCCCTGTGGAACAGTTAGCCCTCAAGGGAAGGCAGGGGCAGATCATGGGCATTCCCCGCCATCCAAGGAGGCTTCCATGCATGCAGAGCCGGCACATGGCGCTCTGGTTCTGGGCTCACCCAAGGAATCGTCACGTCCTGCTAAACCTCACAACCGTATCAGGCCTCCCGCTCGACAGGGGCTGCGAACTCTGGAAGTCAGCGGGGAGCAGCCCGTGGGTTTTGGACTTTTGTGACCACACAGATAGGTACATTCTTTTTTTTTTCTCGCACGTTAGATTTCTTTGACGAGCCGTTAGCCCGACAGAATTTTACATCCTGCATCAGGCATATCGTTATCAGTTTTGTCCCAACACTCGGGTGAGTGGGGTCTTTGGGTGTGGACATTCGGTCTTTTTCAGTTCAATACACATTTTGATGGTCAGATTTTGATCCGTATGATCTAGTTTTGTCGGACAATTAGGCTTAGCCATCCGATGGTTGGTTGCTGTTGTGGTGTACCTCAGCGTGGTGACGACGACACTGAGGGTTAACCGAGGATGTACATGAATGATCAGCCTATGGATGGTTGCTGTTGTGGTGTACCTCAGCGCAGTGACGACGACACTGAGGGTTAACCGAGGATGTACATGGATGGCCAGCCTATGGATGGTTGCTGTTGTGGTGTACCTCAGCGCAGTGATGACGACACTGAGGGTTAACAGAGGATGTGCAGTGAACAATGTTCTCTTTACTCCGCAGTCTTTTAACCAAGGCACGCCTGTGACATATATCACCGCGCCACTGGTACTAAGTAATGATCCGGGAGGTAGATGCGGCTTGCATGATGCTGACAATATCAACCATCGAGGCCGAGAAAAATGTCCTTTACTTGAAAAAAAAAAAAAAACAATTACACACAAAAAAAAACCCACATACTAGTGTTAAAACAATCACCAATTCTAAACTTCTTTCTATCGTTATCTCATTGCCCAGTCTGAGTTACTTACCAGTTCTCAATCCGCTCCTTCAAATCTTTCAGCAAATCTTCATTGAAATTTTGCAGTTGAGGTAAATAGTCCAGAATTTTATTCAGTGTCTCAGTAGGTACAACCGGGTGGCCCAATGTCTCTGTCAGTTTAGAGATGTGAAGCCTGAAATCCTGGAAAAGTATCACCTATGACGTTTAAAATATGATGAAAGTAATTTAATACTTAAGTGTGTAATGCATACTACTTAGCTAGTGCCTGCGCATAAGTGGAGGAATTAAATGGTGGGACAGAATCATAATGCAGACTTTAGAGAGAGAACTTTAAAAAAAAAAATTCTAGTGTATCAAGTTAGCTAGATATTAAGTGTTAAACTTACAACTCTTGCCAGGATCTCTAGTGTAGTTGGCTAAACCGGACTGCATGGTGACTGGGTGACGAACTTCTTGTTGTCCGGGTTCACTCCCGGGGGTAGGCAGAAAAGCCACATTTTCTCCCAGATTTACGGTACCTATCATGGAATCAAGGCCGAAGGGTTGCCCTATATATATAGTACCAAGCCAAAGGGTTAACAACTCATGGTTTCTTGATATTTAAAAAAAAAAAAATTAGAACTCCCCCCCTCCCCAATCACTCCTCCACATAATAGAAGATAGAGGCAGTTTCAAGTCAGACACTTCCATAACATACTATAATAGATCATGATTTGTTATAGGTTGACCAGCTCTCTTCCTCACCATCTACCCTGTTGGATATTTATGGAAACATTATTAGGACCTAATTTTACACTGCTGGAACTTAGCAAGTTAAAAAAAAAAAACACAGATATAATGTTGGGAGTCACTGGCAGGAATATACTGGGAGAGACTATGCAAGGTTGTAATAGTACACCATAGGCGTTTAACATAACGTAACCCTTGACCAATTAGGGTCGTGGAGGTGTATCGACGGAAGCACTGACACACAAAACCTGGCATCTTTCTCTGTACTTCCCTTGATGAACAGTGTCTAATGACTTAGTCCTGTCCACTTCTTGATGTTGTCATTCTTCTTTGTCTTCTTCTTCTTCTTCCACTACTCCTCAATGTTTCTTTGCAACGGAATCATGTCTCACCACGTGCCTAAACCAAGCTATCTTTTGATGTTTCATGATTGCCACAAGAGGTTCTTGATGTCCTGCAAATCTGTATATTTTGTCTCTGACATATCTGTTAGTTTTATGTTCTAAATAGCTAATTCGTAAAATGCATCTATACCATTTACATTTTGAAAGCCTGAATCCGTCTTTCCATTTCCACCATCCGTATAAGAAAAAAGACCACATTTGTGATCTGTATATATTGACCTTAACTGCAAAGATGATTTTGCTTTTGCACGTTGTATTCAGCTGGGACATTGTGGTTGTTGCTACATCAATTCCTGTCTTGATCTCTTTGGTACAACTGCCATTGTTACATAATATTTAAGAATGTGACAGCGATTAAAATTGTTTTTTATCAAGCAATTTTCCTTTATTGCAGTCAAGAATTTAAACAGTTTAAAAGTAAGTAGTCACTTGGAATGCTGAGTTGAGGTGAATAAAGAATCAATATTACAGCCCTAAGAATATTTCCACAAGTGCTATGTCCCAATCTTCAGCAGTCAGTAAAGAGTTTTAATTATGATGGTAAAAGCTGCAGTCTGATTCTATGTCCCTCTTGCCCTTCCTCTGAGTGTTGGCCAGATTTCCAGGCCACTCCCAGCTAAGCCTCCTCATTGTTAATTTGCTCCCAAAGGTTCTTGGCCATATCTAGCATGTGATGCATCAATTCATCTCATCTACATGCCTTATTAAAAGCACACCAAGTTATTTTGAATAACAGTAAATATCCAAAAATTAGAATTACCAAATTGAGCAGCTTCAAGACATCCACAAACGTATTTTCTGATGATGCAATTTCCTTGGCTATGAAGAAAACTTTCTTGGCCTTCCTTATAGCCTGGTACCAGAGACAAATGAATACAATCATGACAAGATGAATACAATCATGACAGGATGAATAAAATCATGACAGGATGAATAACATCATGACAGGATGAATAAAATCATGACAGGATGAATACAATCATGACAAGATGAATACAATCCTGACAAGATGAATACAACCCTGACAAGATGGAAAAAAAAATAATGACAAGATGAATCAGGACAAGATGAATACAATCTTGACAAGAGGAATACAATTCTGACAAGATGAATACAATCCTGACAAGATGAATACAATCTTGACAAGATGAATACAATCCTGACAAGATGAATACAATCATGACAAGATGAAAAAAAAATCATGACAAGATGAATCAGGACAAGATGAATAAAACCAGGACAAGATGAATAAATTAATGAAAATAAAAATAAAATCACGACAAGATCAATACAGTCATGACATAGACAACAATGAACAAAACTATGACAAGATATACATATTACATAGATAAAAGAGTAAAATAATGACAAGATGAATAAAATAATGACAAGATGAATAAAATAATGACAAGTTGAATAAAATAATGACAAGATGAATAAAATAATGACAAGATGAATAAAATAATGACAAGATGAATAAAGTCATGACAAGATGACCTTGACAAGTTTCAAATGAGAGTTAAAGATATAAAAAAAAAATATAGACAGTGACAAGATGTAAACGAGTGTTAAAGATATAAAGGGAAAAAAACCTTGACACAATGTAATTGAGAGTTAAAGATATAAATGAATAAAATCGTGACAAGCTGTAAATGAGAGTTAAAGATATAAACAAATAGAGACAGTGACAAGATGCAAATGAGAGTTAAACATGTAAACAAATAAAAACCCTGACAAGATGTATATGAGAGCTAAAGAGATAAAGAGTTAAGTAAACCCTGACAAGATGTATATGAGAGCTAAAGAGATAAAGAGTTAAGTAAACCCTGACAAGATGTAAATGAGAGCTAAAGAGATAAAGAGTTAAGTAAACCCTGACAAGAATTTTCTGTAACATTTATTTTCAATAGCTTAGACATTCTACTTTAGTGACTGTGAAATATTTACACTGTATCTTGTTTTTATTTATGCACATTATAGAATTTACTGGGCGAGTTCAAGAAAGGCGAGGAACTAAAAGAAACATCTAGACAACGGCTGGTATTAACAATTATAAGACAAAGAGGATGGTAATATACTGGGCACATCAAGAGAAAGTGAAACAGAAACACTAAACAGGTAGTGAAATGTGAACAAATAAGTTGTTGAAACAAGGATGCTAAAAACAGAAACTCTTAGGAAAGTTGATAAGGAGTCAAAAAGTGCTGGACTGGATTCGATGTATGACAGGGCTATTCAACTAAGTTTACAGACGAGCCAAAATCTGGAAAATGAGGATCGTCATGGGCCAGAGGGCTAAACCTTAACGTAGAACAATCATTAATACAATACAACTGACAATGATCTGCGGGCCAATTGCTAGCCCTCCGCGGGCCAGATTTGGCCTGCGGGCCGCCAGTTGAATAACCCTGGTGTATGATATCAACAATACTGTGCAGAACAGAACAGAGTGGAGGAATAGACTATGAGCCTTCTTCATCATCATGTGCCCTGTCAGTTAGCATAGGTGCTCATGCCTCTCCACAGATCGCGATCCCTGGTTGCCTGGAACAGCTCTCTTGATGATATCCCTCGATGCCATCGTTTCAGCCCATCTACCACCATCTCTTCTGGTCTGCCCCTACCCCTCTTTCCACTGATCTTTCCAGTTGTCACGATGTTTTCCAATGTCTCTCTTCTCATTACGTGGCCAAAAACCTAACGAGGTACATAAACGGCGAAATTGGATAACGATGATGACGATAAAGTATTTACAGACATGTACAGTTGTACTACCAATGCAACTCGTATATAAGTGAAGGATTCTTTTTGGCTCTTTGGGCACATAGTGCTAGACCTATACTTTTAAAACAATCTGCTCCAATTTGGATTTAAACCCCAGACATTTTGGACCTGCAGGCGAGCTACCATGGTTTCCTTCTCCCATTCACAAAAAATACAGTTACGATTTCTGCATTCATTCTCCGACTGTGTCATTATGTGTCAGATAGGACTTGCAGTCTATTGTTTCTCTATTCTGTTCTATGATGTGCAATCACTTCAATATCATGGATAGAATCCAGTCCAGCAGCTTTGGTATATCTCATCAATGTTGACTTTAGGGTTTCTCTTCGACGTCCTTATTTCCTCAATTCCTCAGTTTCCCATTTCAATGCCTGTTTGGGAGCTCTCTCTTGTCTCAGAATATGTCCAATATAGCACCACCTTCTCCCTCTTATAACTGTTAATGCCAAAGGACATGACTCCGTATCCCTGTCTAGACTGATCAACATGGGGGGGGGGGGGGGGGGGGGGGGGGGGGGGGGGGGGGGGGGGCTGCAAGAAATAAACATTTTACTAAGGGGACAAGACGTTTCATTAACCAACACAGAACAGGCGTCATCAGTCGTTTTACACTTGTGGAGCTTTTAAGGAGGAGATCAGAGCACCTATGGATCTGTCTGGAGTTCTGTTATAATAATCCTTTCTAATCACTAATCACTGTTGATGCTAATGGTTGCCCAGACATTTCTCTGAATTCTTCACCTGTCCTGAATTCCCATTTGAAGTAAACTGTCATACATTTAAGATCATCATCATCATCATGTAGCAGGTCCTTTGCAGAACGTCGCTCTCATCACCAGTCTGCCTGAAAGAAACTTGGTCTCTCGCCAGTTCTCTTGGCTAATGCACTTTCACATTCAAGGAATCACTTATATCCTGTGCCCATCTTTGTGTCGGTCGGACCCTGCCCCTCCTTCTTGGTACCATGCCTTCTGCTATAATTTTTTCCAATCCGTCGTGGCACTTGATATGATCAAAATATTTCAGCTTTCGAGAAAGGATGCCGTTTATTAGCCAATCTTTCTTGATGTTAGGGTCTTTTAAGATGTCAATATTTCTCATCTTCTTTGTCCAAGATATTCTGAGAATCTTTCTATAACATTTCAGCTCAAAAGCCCCTATTCTCTTTCTCAAGGACTGAGAGATAGTCCAGGACTCTCATCCGTAAGTAGCCACAGGGAAGATGCATGCTCTCAAAATTCTAATTTTGATCTCCTTGCTGGTGCTTAACCATAGACTTTTAAACATTTAAGATACTTACATAAATTTCTTCCTTATCTTCCTCAGGTTCAGTGTCAGTGCCAGAGCTCACAATGTCTTCAATGTTCTGAGGTTCAAGCTCTGAACTGTTTCCCTCCTGCTCACTGTTGGAGCTCTGCTGACTGACTTCTGAAAGAGGGCGATCTTCAGGTGGAGTTGAAGAATTAGACACCTCTGTAGCTGGTACAGCTTTATCAATGGGCTCTTCAGTTTCTTGCACAACTGCATTGTCAACCAGGTCATCAGTCTTTATTTCCGCTACCAATTTCTTGACATGATCAGAGTTGGTCTTAGCATTAACATTTCCTAAATCATCATCATGTGTTTTCTCTGAAACATCAGTGACAACAGTAGTTTCAGGAATCTTTGGTTTCCTAAATGATTTGCCAAATCCTAACCCTTGAGCTACTTTCTGTATAAGGGCACTCTTTGCCATCTTTTCCATATACTTTTGTTCTTTGGGGCTTGAACTAATTATCTCGTCTCCTGTTTTATCGGTTTTCTGAGGCTGAGCTTCAGTGGCTGAGTACTTGGCACCACCTTTGGAAAGATTCACAGAACTCTCATCTGTTGTATCGCTGGCAAGAGATAGATGGCTGTCTTCCAGGTCAGCTCTAATACTTCGAGGGGGTAGAGCTGGGGGAGGTGATTCTTCTTCCTCTTGTGAAAATTCTAAAGACAAACATAAAAAGGTATAGTATTAAAACAACTTGAAAATAACCTAATACTAGACACATGCATGAATAATATGTAGAGTATTAAAATTACCATGTTTTTAACAGATTGCCTGGATCTGCACCACTGAGTAGTGAATTGATACATGACAAGGCAGATGTGGTCAAGGCCCTTTGGCAACAAGCAATGGAATAACTAGAGAAAAAACAACATTATTATGGCCTGGAGAGAATGAGGTACTTAGATGTGAACAGAGGGTCTGGCTGGCTCACTACACTCAGAGGAAAGGCAAGACGGACATATAACCAGATTGTGACCGGTACCATCAGTATTGGAAATCTGCGCTGGCAGCTGAAGATGAGGACCGAGCATGCATGGGAATGCCCCAAGTGCTGTAATGTCAATTCTTGACTCAACTCAGTTTTACTAAATTTACTTTCTGCACTGCCTCTCTTATCTGGTTGGCGCTGGTGGTTGGAGTACTCTCCACTTTGTTACTGTTGTAGAATCAGTTCATGCTAAGAAAAACCCCGGCTGAAATGTGGATTTGTGTGTTTTGTACAAGTTATTCTGCTTCCCCATTTCATTAAGCCTTAGTCACAGTTCACTGGATTAGTTTCTTGGTATTGGCGTGACTGTAGTCACCACTGTTTTCACCACCTTTTGGACTTTCTGGTCTGGCAGTCTTCGCAGTAGGCTTTATTCCTAATGCATTGGTGTTACCGGGGTAATGCTGAGGTGCCAGGTTTGATCTCAGCTGCGGATGATTTATCTTGCATTTGCTTCAATAGTGGTGCCAACAGCTGACCGTTCAGTAGCAATGACAAACTTTTAAATGTAAAGTTTGCCTAGAAAAACCACAACAGCCAAAAAAAAAAAAATGCTGGGGTTGGTTCTGCAACGTCTCATAAAGGATATCATCATCATCATCATCAATTCTCTTTAAGCCTAGTGGCACATGAGGCTTCAGAGAGGATTTTCCATGCTTTCCTGTCTTGTGCAATCTTCAGTGCAGTTTTCCATGTCAGAGATGCTGCATTCAGGTCACTCTCCATTGTTCGTCTCCAAGTTGTTTTTGGGCTCCCTTCTTTCTCTTTCCATCTGGTGTCCATATAAGAGCTGTTTTGGCAGGTATATCAGGATTCATTCTCATACTGCGGCCAAGCCCTTTCCATCTTCTCTTGGTTATCATACTGTCTAGAGTTTCTTGGTTTGTGACTTGAAGTAGTTTAGTGTTTCTTGCCAAAAAAATAATGATAATTCTATGCAGACATGTGTGGCGAAAGGTGGATAGCTTGTGTGTATCCTTTTTAGTCATTCTCCAGCATTCTGCTCCATAAAGAAGAACTGGCAAAATAATGCTCGTAAAGGATATGCAACTAACTAATTAATGTTACATGCCCTTGTGAGTAAACAAAGTAGGCTGTGAAAAAAGGTCATGTTGCAACAAATGGTCTCTACAATACTGTCAAGGCTGTGTGCTAGGAAGAGAAGGAACCATTCCTGGCATTAAAAGATTGTTATTTGTATGCCTCTATATAACACACTACTGTATAACACACTACTGTATAACACACTACTGTATAACACACTACTGTACAACACACTACTGTACAACACAATACTGTACAACACAATACTGTACAACACAATACTGTACAACACAATACTGTACAACACAATACTGTACAACACAACACAATACTGTATAACACAATACAGTATAACACAATACTGTATAACACACTACTGTATAACACACTACTGTATAACACAATACTGTACAACACAATACTGTACAACACAATACTGTACAACACAACACAATACTGTATAACACAATACAGTATAACACAATACTGTATAACACAATACTGTATAACACACTGCTGTATAACACACTGCTGTATAACACACTGCTGTATAACACACTGCTGTATAACACAATACTGTATAACACAATACTGTATAACACAATACTGTATAACACAATACTGTATAACACAATACTGTATAACACAATACTGTATAACACAATACTGTATAACACAATACTGTATAACACAATACTGTATAACACAATACTGTATAACACAATACTGTATAACACAATACTGTATAACACAATACTGTATAACACAATACGGTGTAACACAATACTGTATAACACAATACTGTATAACACAATACTGTATAACACAATGCTGTATAACACAATACTGTATAACACAATACGGTGTAACACAATACGGTGTAACACAATACTGTATAACACAATACTGTATAACACAATACTGTATAACACACTGCTGTATAACACACTGCTGTATAACACACTGCTGTATAACAGAATACTGTATAACAGAATACTGTATAACAGAATACTGTATAACACAATACTGTATAACACAATACTGTATAACACAATACTGTATAACACAATACTGTATAACACAATACTGTATATACACAATACTGTATAACACAATACTGTATAACACAATTATGTATAACACAATACTGTATAACACAATATTGTATAACACAATGCTCTACAACACAATAAGACAACACTGCATTACACAATACTCTATAACACATTATAATGTAAACACCTGGACAGATAACTGGTGTCAATAAAAAACATTATTTTGAAATAATATATGCTAGACAGATAGATGAAGAACAAGAAAGAGTAATTTACATTACTCTGAATCAATCTAGTACTAGACAGATCTAGAACAAGTCAGAGTTATCAACATAATGTAGAATTATATACAGTAATTAAATTACTTTGAAGTAGTCTAATAAAAAAAAATAACATATATATATATACACACACACACACACACACACACATGAAAAACGAATATAAAGTAAAAATAAAAACAAAAAATGGCAAATGCATACATTCAATTATGCATACAAATATACATTAACAAATTTATTGTTCCATCCATCAATTCATCTATCCATTCATTCATGCACACAGACATTTAAAATTGTCTGCATACTCACATAAACTACACACATACATGCATACATATGCTTGTTAATACGTACACACCTGCATCCTCAAAAGTACAAGCTCTCACATATACATACTTTTATGCAAACATTCACAGTCATGTATATGTCCAGGCCCTCTTACAAACAGATATGCAGGCATACAAACATGAGTACAGAACCATACTTATACTCAGAGAAATACATACACTCCCTCATACATATACACATTAAGAAGTACACACACTCAGCACAGACACAGATATTTATACACCTAGGCATACGGACACAGTCATATATATATATATATATATATATATATATATATATATATATATATATATATATATATATATATATATATATATATATATATATATATATATATATATATATATATACACAAATGTATACAAACACCCATACTTCAATGCTTAACCCAAACATACGAATGCACAAACATAAAACAATATTTCAAACACACAAACACTCAACCAGATCTCACCTTTTCTGATTCTCATACTGTCTGAAATCTCATGGTAGTCACTATTTTCTAATTCACTGTTAGACTGTTTACATAACGCACTACTGGATCTTTTCACTTTAGGCAATGCCGATGACTGTCCTGTGTCCATTATACAAGCATCTTCACTTCTGGTTGGGAACGAAAGAAAATAACATTTAGACTTTGAATGTAGAATTCAGCCAATCTAGAGTGGTTCAGAATGTGAATTAATGTGTGTAGGGAAAGTAAAATAAATTAAAAGTAATGTAATGTAGAATACAGTAATATAATATGAAGTAAATTCAAGTAAAGTACTGTAAAGAGAATAAGTGTGTAGCAAAGAGTGATTAAGGTGTGCTGAAATTTTATGTTTTGGAGCCAAAGGAGCATTTATCGTAGCCTAGCTGTAAACAACACAATATGCTATTTTTAAAGGCAAATACAGAAGAGGCGGAGAAGAAGTATCTCTGTGTGGGTTCTAGGGCTTCACTTTTAGGGGGAAAAAGAATAGACCCACTATCCCACCGCCTAACAAGCATCGTACAAGTTGACTAATTAGGGGTGCTTCCTTCAAAGTCACAGCGCATTTGCCTGAGGGGCAAGGAACCAACAATTTGCTTACAAATAAATCAGACCTGTAAATTAGATGTGCACGCAAAACTCAAGTTCTGAAAAAAAAAAACAAAAAAACTAAAGTCCAGAAGTGGACCAAAAAAAAACCAGAACTTTTCAGGAGTTTACAGATGTTCACGGTGAAGAAGAAGAAGAAACAGATGAAGAAGAAGAAGAAAAAGAAGAAGAAGAAACAGAAGAAGAAGAAGAAAAAGGAGAAGGAAAAGGAGGAAGAGAAGGAGGAAAAGGAAAAGGAGGAGAAGAACAATAAGAAAAAGAACGAGAAGAAAAAGAAGGAGGAGGAGAAGATGAAGGAAGAGGTGGAGAAGAAGGTGATGCATATAAAATGGCTAAACAAGTTTCGACAAAGAATGATTACTACCTTTCATCACCATGAGACTGAGTAACATCCCCTGAACTGAAAGTTGCAGATCTTCTAGGTGATAATGGAGGTGGGGGAGCTTTCCTTGTTGGTCTTGGCTTCTTAGGTAGAGCAGCTCTTGCTGCATTTTTGGAAGCTGGTTTCAGTGGGAACTGAGCAGATGGGTCTGTATTGTCCAGAGCATCATGTTCAGTCTTATCTTTGGATTCTTTATCAATTGATGAACTTCTTGCAGGTAAGGCTGGAGGTTCTGAATCCACCCCATAAACGTCTATCAGACTAGAACTTCGTGGCTTATTTCTAGGTGGTAAAGGAGGGGGACTGTGAGAGGATTCATTCCGTTTTAAGGATTCCAACCTTGGAGGAAGGTAAGGTCTGGTGTCATCTTGAAGTGACTGCTGATCAGTCTCAGAAGCACTACTATCTACAATAGATTTCATGGCAGTCACATCAGAATGACTACGGCCGACACGAGAAAAAGAACGTTTTGGTTTTTGTGGGACAATCTTCTTGCCGGTGTGTGCCCCAGGGGAGTCAATCAGTGCCGGGTCAACAAGACACTCAGTGCTATTGTTATTTGAAGAAGTATTCAGTGACTCCATGCTTCCCAAGTTTTTAAAAATACTGGCCTGCCGTTTGGGTCTAGGCGGTCGCACTGGACTAGAAGATGAATTGTCTTTTCTTGGACCAATGAGACTTTCATCACAGTTGACTTCAGATTTATCATCAGTATTTCCTTCAGTATTCTCAAGATGCTGAGTGTTACGGTTTAAACTTTCTGATGATTCTGATAAATCAAGTTCAATATCTCCAAGTTTATTCTTCAACAATTCCTCAATTTCTTTTAGCATCCCAAATGTTGCTTCTGGTTCATCCTGAAAGAGGTTTGTGGAGCTCTGATGAATGCTTTCTTTTCCAGTAAGATGGTTATCAGCAACAGATTCCTGAGAATTTGACCTACTTAAATCTGCTTCATTCACTGGTGCACAGACTGTAGCATGTTCACTAGTCATTTCTACCACCAGTTCAATGGTTGTTTTGTTTCCTGCAATTGTTTCTTCAGCTTCTTGGACATTCTGACAAACATGATTATCTGACTGTTGTAAGCAGGTCACATCATCTGATGCTGAACTTACATTTGCATCCTCTTCAACAGAACAGTGATCACAGTTAACGTTCGTGCCTAATTTTGATTCAGCTTCTACAGGTTTATGGTCAACCCTGTCAACTTCTGCATCAACCCGTTCTTCTAGATCCCCCTTATACACTTCTGCATATTCCATTTCAGTGTTGTTTATAACAGGAGTTTCAACTCTAGCACTTTCTGAAATGGATTTCTCACCAATTTTGTCCTCACTACATTCTGTAGGGTCTGAACTTGAAGGTTTTTGACTGAAGGTGTCACTGGCAGACAAAGAACATACACTTGGCCTTGTTCTTGGTCGAGGTTTTGGAGGTGTTCTCGGCTTGGGCACATGATTCTCTTTGCTACATTCCCCAGACTGATCTCCTATTTCATGACTAATCAGACACGAGCCAGCTGTCTCTACAGGGGTAATGCTTGTATCACTGAGGTTCTCATTAACCCTGTGTTGTTTATCCTTTTGCAACTGATGTTGTGGACTTTTACTACTGACTGTCTCTGACTGTTTAATTTTGTTCATTGACACTCTGCTCTCCTCAAGAGTGTCACTACTTGCTGAACCTACTGTTGGATTGACTGTCTGCTGATCCCTTACTGTCGTGTTAGTCTCTGATACCAGTGATGACTTGAAAGACGACTGTCTTGGCTTCCTTGGAATTCCACCACAGGGAGGATTCTTCGGAAGTGGTGGTGGGACAGGTGATTTCTTTTCACCAGGGCACTTGTTATCTGTTAAACATAAATATTATTTCAGGATATAACAAAAGTCACTTAGTCAGTGAAAAGAAAAACTTCTAGAAACATTGGTTAGTAAAAGTTACCTTTAACTATCAAGAACAAAAATTACTTTCATTAAGGCAGGAAAACAAGTTACTTTCATAAACCACAGTAAAACAAAAATTAAATTCAACCACAGGGAAACAAAAACTACCATCAACCACAGGAAACAAAAATTAACCATTTTCTTCAGGCCATGTAGGAGTGTTGGGAAACAGACAGACAGAATAGCTGGTTCTGCACCAACAGGTGGTGAATCTATGCATGACAAGCTAAATGTGGTCAAGGCCATTCAGGAGCAGGTGAACAATGTGGAGGCTAAAACAGATCCTTATGATCTAAAGAGAATGGTACAGCTAGGAGGGGATCTGGTTCGCACTCTACACTTAGAGGAAGGGCAAGACAAAAATATAATCAAACTGCTTCAGGCACTATCAGAACTGAAACTCTTTGATGGCTACTGAAGATAAAGAGGGAGTACTTATGGGAATGTCCCAAGTGCAATGATGTCAGTGATAATCTCAACACTCAACAGGTTGAACTACCTAAAATAGTTTTTACAGGTAAATAAAAAGTAGAAAATAACCTTACTGGTAGTGATAATATTTTTCTCACCTGAAACACTTTCCTTGTGTGTGGTTCTAGTTGTTGATAGAGACAGACTTATTGGAGGATTAGCTGGTCGTCCTGGACATGAGACTGACTTTGAGGGAAAGCAAACAGTTTTCTGTGGAGAAGCTTCAGAGAACTTGTGAGTTGGTGCTACTTGAGAAGCTGCTTTAGAACTCTGTGTTTCTAAAGGTGCTAAATCAATCGCTGTGAGTGCATTTTCTGAAGTAAGATGCATTGTTTGTTTGTTAAGCTGTTTTCCACCATCACCATCTCTGAGTTCATCTGTATTCTGAACTGCCGCAGAAGTTAAGGAGGAGTTTGGCGATGATCCTACTGGATGTTTAGGTTTGGGGTTTGGTGCTGGTGGTGCTTTTCTTGGTGGATATACATGTTTAATAGGAGACTTCTGGGTTGAGGAAGACTTTGGTAGATAAGGCCTTACTGAATCCCCAACTTCCAAAGCAAAAGGTGCTTGTACATCAGTTTTGTTCAGGTGCTTTTTCCTAAAAGAAGCTGGTAATGATAGTGATGTTGAAGGAGATAACGGGGATTTTTTCTGCTGACAGGAAGGAGGTGTGGCTGGTAAGGGTGGTCTGTCTGGGGATCTCTGTGTCACAAATGCCGATGATGGGGACAAGGCTTCAGCGGAATTAGCTTTCTGTGAATTGCCCAGCCTGGGTTTAGGGGTGGAAGTTCTGAATGAACCATTCAGGGACAAGTGAGATTCTAAGCCAAGGCTATGGTCATGATCATTCAGTGCTGCTGATGAAGGAGGTGATGGCACTGTCGAGTTCAAGGCTGAAACTGGTGGCTTTGGTGGTCGAGGCGGTGTTGGTCTCAATCTGGGTTTTGCTGCAATTGGGGGTTTCTCTGGTATCTGTGGCTTGGCTAGTTTCTCCATTGCAGCCCTGGAACACCCAAGATGGTAAAATTGAAATAGAAAGATCAGGTGCAGATTCCAATGAAAATGTATGCTATAAATGGAAGAAAAAAATTATAGCTGTTCCCTATGGACAAAGCAGACACAAACAACAGATTGTACAATTTATTGTCTGGCATATTTAACTGTATTTTTTCAGGTGCGTACTACAGTAAGTAAAGTAAAAGTAAAAGACCCTTTAGCAACGCCTTTAGGCATATTGGGCATATAGGGCTAGACCAATATTTTATAGATAAATTGGCGTTAGGTGGGTGATGTGGTCAACATCACACCGGCCACTTTTACTTCCCGGGACTTCATCTGGTACCCATTTAATGTTAAGTCGACCTAAGTGCCAAAATAATTTTGGGGAAAAAAAGTTAAGTTCTGGCAGGACCCAAACCTCGGCAGGTGAGCATTTAGCCCCTACACCATGGCGGCTCTTGCAGACTCCAGTGACAGAATTAAATAAGATAAAGTCTGAATCCAAATTCTGGACTTAAGTCTTGTTTCAGAACTTGAATTTTGCCTGCACATCTGTTTTACGGATCTACTTATTTATATGCAGACTGTTAGTTCCTTGCCTCTTGGGCAGATGCCTCCGACTTCAGTTGACAGGATTCATATACTGGCAGTGGAAGAATGATTTCTGAACAAAATGCAAAAGATTACTATGGAAGGGCAAAAGTGTAAACTGAATAGAGAAATTAGACAAAGATAGTAAAGATTTTGTGGGCATTTTATAAAAAAGAATAAACGTGAGATCATGATGACTACTGGCAAATGGCAAAAAGAACAAGCAGAAAGCAAGAGGATAAGCATCTGGACAGTATGGCCACAAGGCATGATCAAAATAAGAACACAGACCTGATCTGAGACTCTGGTGAGATGGTCAAACATGACCAGTCAAGCATATCAGTATGGCAAATGATGATGACAAAACGGACCTTCAGTGTGTTTCAAAACTCATGCTGTCACACTCTAATAAATATCTCAAAAACTCCTGTATGGATTAATACAAATTTTGACAAGTGGCCTTAGATTTCCCATGCCCTTGCGATTCTATAGTTTACAATTTTGCAGATGTTGCTGTTTTCTTGAAGCAGTGAATCTATTTAATCTTTGTTTGACTAATAGTTTATGTACTCCTGAAAAATATAATATACAATATTTGACACACGTGTGGAGATAGTTTGGAAGTCAGTTTACATGTGCCGGGATGCATGTTGATTATTTTGATAGCCTTTTCCCAACTCCATGAAAAATCGGCAACTCGCAGGAGACTTATGCTGGAGATGACCACATGAGAGTGAAATGCCTCTGACACACGTACAATTCAATGTTTTGAACAGTTTCCCTTACTTAATTTACTCGACTTACTGTAAACATGCGGATTGTTTGCTTTGAATCATTGTCTGTTTTTTTTTTTTAAATACCACAAATAAGAGAAAATGAAAACTATTTTATTTGATTTAAGAACTGACATCACAGCACTCGGGGCATTCCCATAAGCGCTCCGTCCCCATCTTCAGCAGCCAGCGAAGAGTTCCGATACTAATGGTGTCAGTAGCTTTCTGATTAAACGTCTGTCTTGCCTTTCCTCTGAGCCTTGTGTCGTGTTCTCTAGCCAGCGGAAAGCTGCAGTGACCGCCTCCACCTCCATTCTTAAGCTGGATGTTGTGGTATCATATGCTAGGCTCTCCTGCACCAAACGTCGACCATTAACTTTTGCTAAAAAGCCCCAAGCACTTCTTTTGCCTCTTGACACTGAACCGTCTGTGTAAATTATCAAATCTTCTGAGCGAGCATTATCTTGAATTAATTGCTGAATTTCCACCTCTGTGGCACCTGCTGGCCAATCTCTGCATTCCCGGCTCAGCGTGATTATGACTCTACACAAGTCAGACTGCTCAGGTGGCACTTTGACCCACTCCTTTCCTCGCCTAATGTTCTCAAGGATGTAAACCTGTCTGATTCTGTCTTCTGCCTGAGCCAGGAGAGTAATGAAAACTAAATATTTGTTAACTTAAAAAAAAAAAAAACTTACAAGGCCATTATTATTAATAGTCTGTATGTTAAATTTAAACAATTTACATGGAACAGTTACTGAGTTATAGATTTTTAAAGTTTGGCTGGACTTTTTGGAACGGATTAAAATTACACTTAAACTCCTTCAGTAATGAGCAACACATCAAATGTTCCTCCATTGTTTTACACAGCTCTATACATTTTAGCTTTCATTCTTCTGTTAAATTCACCTTGTCAACTCCAGCTGTTACTTAAAATCCTTCTGTCCTATGGCTTAACATGTTAACTTATTAGGGCTCGCAGAATGCACACACACTGAGGAACATAATTTTTTTGGGTAACAACTTTTTGGGACTAAAAGAGTTAAAATCATACTTCAGATTAAGATGGACATTTCTTTGTTACAAAGACTTGCAGCTTGAAAGACACATTCTTCAAGAACGGAAAACAACTCACATGTAATTCCCTGCAGCTCCGTTCCTAGACAGACGACAATTACTGCTGTCTGCAGGTGAATAACAAAGATATACAAAAAATCAATTACAATGGATGTTACATCGCGACACAAAAACAGACACTGTGAACAAAGTTATGTTTACAAACATTATTATGCTTGAATAAGCTACATTTTAAAGTAAAACATACCAGATGAACCACTAGAGTTTTTGGTTTTAGGAATTGTTCTGTACAGAAACATGAACTCCTATACCTGGGCTATTCAACTAACTTTACTCAGGGGCCAATTTTTAATTACGGGGGATCGTCAAGGGCCAGAGCCATGAGCCCAAGCGTAGATAGATCATTAATATAATACAACTGGCAATGATCCGCCGGCCACAATCTAGGCCTCCGTGGGCCGCCAGTTGAATAGCCATGTCCTATACCATATTAAAAGTAACATAATGATGAATGAATGAAGAATTGACATTACTGCATTAGGGACATTTCCACATGTGCTCTGTTCCCAAGGAGCAGCTGCCCAATGGTTAGAACACTAGGCTCTCAAGCGGGAGACCAAGGTTTGAATCCTTAGTAAGTTTGGAGATTTTTCCTGTCGGGGGCAAAAATAAAACCCTACCCTGCACAGTCTGACAGCACTAGCTATGCCGGTTCTTTATGCGTGGCTCATTTCCATGTTTAAAAAAGAGTTCACATACCTATGATGCCAGTTGCAACATGATTTAAAGTATGTATCTCTCCTCCTCTGCACACTGAATGTTGTCACACCCTGCTGTATCCATATCTCCAGGTATGAATACTTTGTTCTGTTGCACTTTCCACTTGATTCCAGAATCTTCACCATGTCGACCTTATCTTAAAGAAGCACACCCCCCAGATGTATGGCAGCAGTCAGTCTATTAGCCTACTCATTCCTTCATACACTTGAGTGTAATAGGCAGAAAATCTATGATATGCTTGTTTTTCATCTTCTTCTTCCTCCTGTGTTCACTTTTCTGATTTATATTGACACACAAGTTCTTGTGATAAACTAAACTATTTTTAGGAGTTCCTTTTTAGTTCCATACAACTCTGACTGCAGTGTTGACTCACTGTGTCAGTATTCCTTTCTCAATGGGCTGTACAATGGACATTCTTGCAGGACATGTTCCGTAGTCTGCACACACACAACCCACAAGGGCACAAAGGTGAACAACTCAGGCGAAGCCTTTGCTTGTTAAGTTTGTTATGTCCTGTCCTGAGGTGTGCAATAATGACCTGCCCATGCCATTCAAGTAAGTGACTAGACTCTGTTCACTTCTGATAGACTGGATGGCTTTTTCTTCCAATATTATATTCCTGTTCACATTCTGTCCCTTTCTTAGCAAGTTTATCTGCAGTCTCATTTCCTGGTATGTAACTGTACATGCATGTCTATATATGTGTGTGTAGAGTTAAGTGCATGTCGGCCCTCTTCCCATAGCCTCACTAGGTGCTAGAGTACCGCTCCAAGCCACTAGTTTTGGTGCAATTGACATTTCTTAGCCAACATAAGTGGCGCAAAGAAACCAGATCACAATTATAACCAATACTGCTCACAGTAGGTTGAACATGGTCAA
>CAJHNH020000097.1:207500-275000 GCA_905116865.2 Candidula unifasciata
GTTTGGCTAAATGGAAATGAAAGAAAATAGAAATCGCACGTGTCTAATACAATCATTGTCTGCTCAGATATAGAGATAGTCTTTGATACTAGCTGTACCCGGCCACGCGTTGCTGTGGCATAGTTTGGCTAAATGGAAATGAAAGAAAATAGAAATCGCACGTGTCTAATACAATCATTGTCTGCTCAGATATAGAGATAGTCTTTGATCACCGCCCCCCCCTCACCACCACAACTAAATCCACCTACTACTCTCTCCCTCATCAAAGGTTTTTGGAAAAGAAAGACAATGGAAATCGCACGTGTCTAAAATAGTTAATGTCGCAATCATTCTCTGCACAGATATAGAGATAGTCTGTTTTTCCAACTTTAGAACACACACCTTATAATTGTGTCTTTATATTAGTGGTCGTTTAAATGGTGTTATTAGCACAGTAACAAAAATGGTTATTTGGTTATCACATGCTAAAGCTGTTTGTATTTTTATAGGAGACGGAAGTAAAGCTACAACTGTACTGGTAAATAACAAAGTAAGTCGTAAAAAATAGAAAAGCGGAGGTAGCGTTAGTAAAATTTAAACAAATTAGGTAATGAGAACTTGAAAATCACGTGTAAAGCTCTTTAAGTTCTCTTAAATTTAAGTCATTGCCCCCTCCCCTCTTTCACCTTCTGCTCTCTCCCTCTTCGAAATATTTGAAAATCATTACCTGGCAATATTTTGTTGTTGCTGTAACTGACATTGACATTCCTGTTCATCCGGACTAAAATGGGGAGCAGGAATTGTAATAGGTAGTGAATGGAGCTAGTTTAATATTTACCACATCATCCTTCAAGTACCAGTACAACTACTACCACGACCATCACCACAGTAGCTAAAATAATGTCACTGCTATCTGTGTTACCATCGGAGTAGACAGAGAGTCGTGAGCCAGAAGATTTGGTTCCGCATGGCTGGTGCTGTCGCCACAGACTGGTCAGGTTAGGATGTATAATTTCGCTTCCCGACAGAAGAACGCCATAACCTTACCGGCGGTCTTCACATGAGAGCACTACGGTGTAACAGCCCAACCACAACTATGTATGTGTGTGTGTGTGTGTGTGTGTGTGTGTGTGTATGTATGCTGTAGCTACTTTAAGTGGGTAAAGCAGTTATTGTGACTAAAAGCTCTCTCAGTTAGCAGTTTGCCCCCCCCCCCCCCCCCAATTCACCGGCAACTCTTTCCCTCATTGAAGTAGTTGGGAGAAAAAAACAACACTTGAAAAGCAAATGAAAACAGGAAAAAAACACCATAATTAGGAAATGAACGCTAACGTAAACAGCACAGCTTAAAATTCCAACGCAGATGAAATAACTAAATCTAAATGAAAATAAATGGAAAGCTATGAAATTTCAGCGTAACCATGCAATCGGAAAGTTTAAAAATGCAATCATGAGTATGCGAAATGGTCAAATTTAATTATCAAATGGTTTACCCATTTACTTTTTTTTTTTTTTTTTTAGTATTAAGGGCAACATGGCTAGTGCTGTCACCACGACAGAGCAGATGAGGATATTATTTTTTTCCGGGGTAAAAAAAAAACAATTAACTACTGCGGATTCGAACCCTGGTCTCCCGCACTGGAACACAGTGTTCTAACCATTCGACCAAGCAGCCACTTCATCGGAGCAACGAAAAGAGAACAAAACTATTAGAGATGTGTGTCCCTACACAACTCAAAACCGCAGGCAATTGTTTTCTCATAGACAGATACTCCAGATATATTAATGAAACGGCACAACAATAGAAATCGCACGTGTCTAACACGGTTAATGAAGTTAATGTCGCAGTCAATGTCTGCGCCGACGTCGAAATAGTCATTGATGCCCCCTCCCCCACCCTCCCCCCATCGAAGGTTGTTTGAAAAAAACCAGAAAATAGAAATCGTGTTTAATATGGCTATTGTAGCAATCACCGCCTAAACAAATATAGAGATTGTCTTGTTTGCTGTACCACGACCTACTCTATGTATTAGAGAAGGCGTTGGCTGCACGTAACTCGCCGGCGAATGGTGGAAGTCTTGCGTTCTGACTACGGCGCATGCGCAATTACTAACGTGGCTATAATTAGATGTCACTAACAATTTGAATATTAGTTTCGAATATTTTTGCTTAAATTGTCGCAAACTATCTCTAACAGTGACAGGTTGAATTTCAAACCATAATGGGTGAACATCCGGTATCAAAACAAACATCCTGAAAATTTCAGCTAAATCGGTTCAGTAGTTTCCGAGTCTATAGCTCATAAACAAACACATAAACATTGATTTTTATACATATATAGATATTAGGGCTTTACCGAATATTCGCTTCGTATACGCTTCGGGGCCGAATATTGGACCTATTGACTATTCGGTATTCGACCGAATAGTGGCGGTCGGGCCGAATACGAATAGTAGTTACCTTACACCCGCTTAAGCATACCCTGCCTTAATGCTGACAACATAGAACGATTGGTTTTGTTCAAAGCCAATGGAGCTTTCCTGCATTAACTAAGTTGTCAGTGACATGGAAAGAATAAAAACTCAGCCCACATCCAAGTCGATAATATGAAAATCAAACGAACGAAAACATATAAGTACTTGGGTGCAAACTTCAGCTGCTCCAACATGCTGAGAGAAGAAATACAATCTAGAATACAATCTAGAAATAAAGTATACTATGCCCTTCAACATCTGCTAAAGTCAAAGTGACTGTCTCGCAACACCAAGATCAAAATATGTAAAACGTTGATAAGACCAGTCGTTTTATGTGGCTCTGAAACTTGAAGCAGAAATAAAAGAGATGAGGCCTTATTACAGGTTTTCGAAAACAGTCTTACGACAAATCCTTGGACCCATCAAAGATGCTAACAGCGGGGAATGGGGAGTGAGAAGCAACAACGTAACACATAATCTGTTTAAATCACCATTGATCATGAGAGCTAACAGACTGAAATGGTTGGGGCATATTGAAAGAATATCAGAAGACAGAGAAGTAAAAACTGTATACACCTGACAGAGAAATGGGCGTAGACCACGAGGCAGACAAAAAAGAAGTTCGAGAGATAATGTCCAGCCAGACCTGCAAACATCGGGTGTCACAAATTGTGAAGATAAGGCTAGCCAGAGAGATAAATGGAGCCGAGTGATATCTGCAGCAGTAAACCTCAAGGGCTCAAATTGCTAAAGAAGAAGATGACTATTCTGTGCTACTTTATGTGAAGTAAAAGTTCAGCGTACATTTGACATTATGAATCTGTTTTTAAAATTGTTTAAAGATATATTTTATACACTATTCGTATTCGTATTCGGCCGAATAGTTGGTCCCACTATTCGTATTCGGCCGAATAGTGAAAATCATTATTCGATACAGCCCTAATATATATATATATATATATATATATATATATATATATATATATATATATATATATATATATATATATACACACACACACACACTCTATTAGCTGTCCTGCTTGGCCCAGAATAGTGAAAGCAAGTCTTATCCCCATGTTCATCTTAGTCTCCACTGCAGCCCTATATGTAGGCCTAGTGGAAATAGGGGTCTAACTAAAACAGGTCCTTCTGTATATAAGTCCGTCTGACTAAATCACGTGATATTTTGGCGAAGTCCCCTCGAAAATTGGTTACTGCAAGCCGTTTTCACGTGTTGCATTGTGTGACATTTTAACGTGCTTACAAAGTTATGTGTTCTGAACGTATTTGTATTATACACCGACAAGCGGATATTGTGAAGTGGATTTACAAGATTTGCACACTTTGCTGTTAGATTACAGCAATTTGAATTTACATTCACGGGAGACAGTCATATTGTGATGTGTGTGTCCCTGTGTCTAGTCAGTAGTTTGGATTTATTTGAACTAGCTGTTTATTTTTTTAAATTTTTACTTTGAATGTGAAAATCCTACTTTTGAGGTAAAACAAACAGGTAATTTAGAAGACAGATCTGGAGAATATCGTCAGTTGTCAGGTGCAAACTATCTTGTGTTGGAAGAAAACTATTGCTTTCATACTGACTGTGCATAAATGGTGCAACCACACTGTGGATAAATTGTGTCAAGATATTTCAGAGCTCTGGGTAAGTGGATAAAAACAATATATTATTTACTAACTAACCTCTCACAGCAAGTCACTCTTTGCCTCTTTACTAATTGTTGACTAGCAGTAAAATTACATGTTATAGAAGTACACTAATAATATTAATCCTCAACCATTTGTGTTCATTTTTGTGAATCATCTTCTGCTTCGCGATCACTGGTTGCAAAGTCTGGCAGAAACTTCTGGTTGTTTATTCACTTCTTTTGCATATTTGCAGTTGTATGGTCTGTGTTCAATTTTGTGAATGGTCTTCTGCTTCGCGCCCACTGGCTGTAAACTCTGGCAAAAACTTTTGGTTGTTCATCTACTTCTGGGCTTTAGTCTTGTTCCAGACACTGTTTTGAACAACGAGACCCGGTATCGATATGGGGAATTTTTGTGTTTGATATGTGTATGTTGCACAGCATTGGCTGTTATATGGTCTGTTTTAATGCGCTTCACTTAATTAAAAATAATATACCATTCATGATACGTATACGCCTTGTTGCATGCAGTATTCAGAAAAATGTGTGATGTTTTTTTTAAAGTTATCAAAAAATTCATAATAATAAGGAACTGATTTTATCCAAAAAGATGAAACCGGACAAATTTGTTTGTGCTGCTTGCACCTTGATGATGAATATTTAGTAATGCTATGAGTACTGTTAAGAAAACTGCTCTTAGTGAAAAATTATTGCACATATCAATTTCATATTGACTGTGCTTGTTTACTAATTATTAAATAACAATATAATTATATGTTGTAGTAGTCTATTTAAAGTAATAATAACCATCAATCATTTATGTTTATGTTATGTATGATATATGTATGTTTCACAGCAGTATTTTCATGTGCTAAATTTTATAAAGTACAAATGTCACCCCTCCCCCCGGGTCCTCTAATGCAATAACCTCTCAGAATCAAAAAGTTTGCACTAATATTTCTTGACTTTTGCTGTAATAACTTTCAGTTTATTTCTACAAGTTATTGATGTTTATGTTCATGTTGACTGTAGCAAAAGCATTTTTGTTTGTCTGTAAGAGCCTTTATTGTTATATTTTAATAGCACACCTATTTACCTTAAAAATGACATATAATTCTATAAAATATGTCGCAAATTAATTAAACTGTAGTTTAACTTGTATATACATCTCCTGGATAAAAACTGTGGACACAGAGGGACTCTTTACTTGCACAAGTATAGGAATTTCCGTTGACCCAGTTGGCCTATAAATAGAGAAGTCCGTGCTAAAACCCTGTATTTAATCCATCTTCTACTTCACGTATCTTTAGTCCTTGACTCTCAATGCACCGAGGCATCCCCTGTAGTGATAACAACAGTTTGGGAAACAGACAAAAATATTATCTTAGATATATACTGATATGTGTTTTCAAGGAAGATAGAAGCAAAATATAATTTAAAAAATTATATTTTCAAGGGAAGTAATAGAAAAAAATTTCAAAGGACATAACTTCAGCGAAAGTTTACTTTTACTAATTGTCGCAATAACTAAAGAAATCCACAATAGCATGGGCCGCCAATGTGACTGTTAAATTGAACATTGTAGCAAACGGAAATATAATCCGTAAAATGAGCACGGTTTGGGAAAAGTTAACACTTCACTGATTCCAAACACACGAAATACATCAAAAGTGATTGATTTAAAGCATAGATGAGGAGTAGCTTGTCGAGAGGATAATGGCACACATGGCTCTTATGTGCTTTTTTTTTTTTTTTTTAATTCCTTACGTCCTTCTTAAGACGTTATTTTTTGTTATTTGAAGCCCCACTCTGGCTTTTGCCAGGGGCCGCAATATAGGCAGGCCACAAATATAGCCAATTGTCTGAACGCGGTTTCTGGGACCTCTCCACGGTGATCCTCACCCACATGGTGGCACTTTGTGTCATCGGGTGCTTATCGCTTGTGTGATGTCCTGGTGGGATTCATTCATTCGCCCTTGGCTCTTATGACTAATTTCTCGTCCTTATGAGGATGGAATTGTTCATCATTAGAAGCCCTGCTCTGGCTCTTACCAGGGGCCGCAATATAGCCTGGCCATAAATATGGCATAAAGGCTGAACGCGGTTTCTGGGACCTCACTACGGTGATCCTCACCCACATGGTGGCACATTGTGTCATGTCCTTGTGGGGTAGAAAGTCAGTCAGTCAGACAGGGCTATTGTTAAAACGATTCTGCACTTTTTAGGATGAAATTTTTCATTATTTGAAGCCCTACTCTGGCTCTTGTCAGGGGCTGCAAAGTAGCCAGGCCATAAATATGGCCTACTGGTCAACGCGGTTTCTGGGACCTTTCCACGGTGATCCTCATCCACATGGTGGCACATTGTGTCATCGGGTGTTTACCGCTTGTGTGATGTCCTGGTGGGGTGGAAAGTAAGTCAGTCAGTCATAGGGCTCTCACGCATACACACACCCATATATATATATATATATATATATATATATATATATATATATATATATATATATATATATATATATATATACATACACAGATACATACATGTAACATATGTATGTATATATATGAACTAGCAGAAGCACAAGCGGGTTTCAGACAGGGTAGAGGAACTAGGGATCACATATTTAATATGAGAATAATTTTTGAAAAATGCAGAAAATACAATGTAAATCTTCATGCTTTTTTTGTTTTGTTTGATTATAGCAAGGCATTTGATTGTGTCCAGCACCACTAACTGTGGACTATTATGAAAAGTATGGGGTTTCCAGCGCATTTAGTGCATTTACTTGAAAATCTCTATCATGAACAACAAGCAGCAATCAGAGCATCTGGTGAAACATCTGATTGGTTCGAGGTGCAAAAGGGGGTGAGGCAGGGGTGCATTCTCTCACCATACCTATTCAATATATACGCGGAAAATATAATGAGAAATGTCAAAAATGACCAGACTTGTGACAGTTATGATCCGCTCAAAACTGGTGGCAACCCTATTCCGGAACTCCGCTACGCAGATGACACAGTCATCCTTTCGAACAGCGTAAAGGGAATAGAACATTTAATATTGTCCGTCAAAAGGCACGGTAAAGATAAAAATCTGTTCTTGAATTTATAGAAAACGAAAATAATGTCCACAGATAAAACTGGCTGTCACCCAAAAATAACAATAAATGATGAAGAAATTGAAAATGTCACAAACTTTGAATATCTAGGCTCTATAATAAACAACAATGGAGACTGTTCGACATAAATTAAAAGGAGGATGGCCATAGCAATGCAAAGATTGAACAGCCTTAAAAGTCTATGGTTAAGCATCAGCAAGGAGATACAAATTAGAATTTTGAGAGCAAGCATCTTCCCTGTGGCTACATACGGATGTGAGTCGTGGACTATCTCTCAGTCCTTAAGAAAGAGAATAGGGGCTTTTGATCCTGAAATGCTATAGAAAGATTCTCAGAATATCTTGGACAAAGAAGATGAGAAATATTGACAACTTAAAAGATCTGAACATCAAGGAAGATTGGCTAATAAACAGCATCCTTTCTCGAAAGCTGAGATATTTTGGTCATATCAAGCGCCACAACGGATTGGAAAAAATTATAGCAGAAGGCATGGTACCAGGAAGGAGGGACAGAGGCCGACCGACACGAAGATGGGCACAGGATATAAGTGACTCCCTGAGTGTGAAAGTTCATGAGGCTTGAGAACTGGCATGAGACCGAGTTTCTTACAGGCAGACTGTGATGAGAGCGACGTTCTGCAAAGGACCTGCTACATGATGATGATGATATATATATATATATATATATTACACACATACAAACACACACACACACACACACACACACACACACACACATATATATATATATATATATATATATATATATATATATATATGTATGTATGAATGTATATATTTATACATGCATGGTTAGTTGCGTATCCTTAACAGGACGTCGCAGAACCAACCCCATCAGCCCCTGGCTGTTGTGTGGTTTCACTAGGCAAATTTACGTCCAGTAGTTTGCCATTGCTACTGGACGGTCGGCTCCTTGATACCACTGTCGAAACCAATGGAAGGCGTATGGCCCGCAACTGGGATCAAACCCGGTACCCCGGCATTACGAAGCGTTCGCATCGACTTAGCCACAGAGCCGACAAACATATATATATATATATATATATTATATATATATATATATATATATATATATATAATAATATATATATTTTATTATTTATTAAACACACACATATATATCATCATTATGATCATCATGTAGCAGGTCCATTGCAGAACGTCGCTCTCATCACAGTCTGCCTGAAAGAAACTCGGTCTCTCGCCAGTTCTCCTGCCTCATGTACTTTCACACTCAAGGAGTCACTTATATCCTGTGTCCATCTTCGTGTCGGTCGGCGCCTCCTTTCGTTTACCATGCCTTCTGCTATAATTTTTTCAAATCCGTCGTGGCGCTTGATATGACCAAAGTATGTCAGCTTCACACACACGTATACATACATATATATATACATTTACATATATATACACACACATCTATATATACATGCGATATGTATGTATATATAATATATATAATATATATATATATTATATATATATATATATATATATATATATATATATATATATATATATATTATATAGAGAGAGAGAGAGAGAGAGAGAGCTGTATCCCTTTTTAATCGACAGAGCACAGCTAGCTTATTACTTTACACGCAAGTTTTTACAAGCCCTTTGTTTTCTTGTTTCTACACTATCATTACATAGATAATGAAAACGCCATCGGTTGTTTTTGAACCACACAGCTTCCCGCTGTGTCTAAGAATACAAGACAGCGGGAATACCAACGTCATTACCCATATCAGTCATGTGAAGTATTACCAACATAAATTGTATTCATACGCGTATTCATCATCAGTGCTTGAGCTTTAACTGAAATATTTTTTTACCCCTAAAGTAAACACTAATTGGATTTATATGCGAACTGCACGACCATCGTCAACACCAGTTCGCTAGCCTAAGGCCTGAAATAAACACCACATCTCTCTGGAAGAAGCCAGTGCCAGTCCTAAATTTTTTCCATTTTGTTTTCTTTAAATAATAATATTCTAGTCAGATATACATATTTACGCCAGAGTAATGAGTATAATAAGAAATTTAAACCTTGAAGAGTTCATCCAGTTGTCTCCCCCTGGGGTATCTGCCAGCATTAGATCGCATTTTCTTGCCTTTTTCGTCTGTCGGACCTGCAGATTTATGTCCCCTGAATATGAACTAATTGGATTGTGTGAAACTATACACCACTAACTCAGCTTTAAAAAATATAGCATCAAGTTGTATGTTTCCTACAAGACCTTGGTGGTTACTCAAGAAAACAACGATGTATTGAATTGCTGTTCTCATTAAAATAACGTTTTCGTGTTAAAATGATTGCTCTTTTCTTTTTCCGGCAGCCCCTAACACATCTAAGATCTAAAGACATCAAATACAGGCAACACAATTTATCATATGGAATATTTCGCTCCAGAACCACATTCACAATTCTTCATTTTCTTCTTCTTCTTTTTCTTCTTCTTCTTCTTCTTCTTCTTCTTCTTCTTCTTCTTCTTCTTCTTCTTCTTCTTCTTCTTCTTCTTCTTCTTCTTCGTCGTCGTCGTCGTCGTCGTCGTTGTCGTCGTCGTCTTCTTCTTCTTCTTCTTTTCTTCTTCTTCGTCTTCTACTACCCTTCTGTCAGAAAACATATATAAGAAGACAAAACTGTATGGTACAGGAGAAGATATTAACTGCACGATAGCTTTCATAAAGGCTATTACTTAATATCTTCTCCTGTACTATACAGTTTTGTCTTCATTGTGGTTGGAACAGACCAGATTAGGTCTTTGTTGTCAGCATACAGTTGACAGTGTTGGAGCACATGCTCATCATTTTCCGGTGCCAAGTTGCAGGGGCACCTCACCTGGTTTCCTACACTGAAAGGTTTGAACATATGTTGACGAAGTCTGTTGTGCCCTGTCCTTAATCTAATACAATACACTGTGCATCTCTAGAGAGGCGATGAAGCGAATCTTGAGGAGAGAATTTGGTGTGTGTATCCAGCCACCTTTCTTGGATAATAGATAGTATTAATGTTTTAGTTTCTTGGTGGGTTAAGTCACTATTTGGTTGTACCATATCACTGCCGCTTCTAGCAAAACTTACAAGGGCATCAGGTTACACTGAGGCTAGTATAACCATTATGGGTGCCCTATTTACCTTATGCTTGCCACTTGGTCGTCCATGTATGCAGACTGCTTTAATTATGCTAGCGCAGCGACTATGTAAATATAGCATCTCACAGTACCTTCTGCAAAGTCACCAATTTCGTCTTGTCGCTGTCTGAGAACATGATACGTGCAGCAGGAGGAGATCAACCCTGAGCCTCATGAACTCAGGTGGGCCCAATGGCGAGGCGCAGACGCCGTCTGGAGGTGACAGGTTCGATTCCCGGCACGGTAACTATAGCTTTCGATTTTTATGTTGTCTAGTGTGTTCTTCTATCTTTCTACTTCTTTCTATGAGTGCCGTTCACAATACTTTTTGTTACTTGATTAATTCATAATATTTAACGGCCTCAAATGGTTCCCCCCTCTGTTTATTTATAGGACTGAAAATGTCTAGGAGCTCGTGGATCGAAACCTCGTCTACGAGAGATTACTTCTACTGATGATTGGTAGACTCCTGCTGTACATGCTTCCCTGTGGAGTTTCTTCTTACTTATACCTCTCCAAGCTATCTGGGCTTGTCCTGTTTACCACCAGCACTAAGCAATTATTTGTCTTACTGCGTTAGGCCTTAAGGTTCTGTTGGTCTGCCATCTGATCACATATTAGAAGGTGGACTTCTTTGGAATAAAAGAGTTAAAATAAAAACTGCATGAGACTAGAAGAGTTGATTTTCGTACGCTCTAATAAATGAGCAAAATGACTCCTCTGTATAAGCTTTTATTCTACGTCAGTGACGCATCGGGGGCTATGAACTCACATTCATATCTTAAATATAAATCAGTAAACGGTTGCTGATGTGGTCAACATTACACCGGCCGCCTTTACTTCACATGACTTTTAACTGGCACCCATGTTAGGCTAAATTGACCTGGAAAGTAACTTTTGAAAACAAAATCGAACTTCATGCAGAATCGAACCCAAGACCGTAACATACATACGTATGTATGTAGTAGCCTCTACGCTACTTTGGTTACCAATAAAGATTCTATCACATTATTTAACTCTATTCGAAATGCTACTTATCTGCTCTCGTTCCATAGTGTCTGCACTTGCGGTCCACTCAGAAAAGTAAAGGACCTTTTCCCACGTCTTATTGTGGTCCCTGAATTTAATGGCATAGATAACAACTGCCTGGTAGTATACGAGCTAACATTTGAACGCAAAAATGCAGTTAGAAGTACACAATTTTCTTCCAGATATCTGTGGCGTTCCTCGCATCTCTGACGAGAAAATGGAGATAGAACATGGCGGCCAGCATTTAGACGTCCATGCGTTACGTTTACTGTATTATGAAATTATGAAAGCTGGATTTTTTTTTCTGGTAAAATTGTTTCCAATCACGAAAACAAGGTTTGTCTTCAAAGAGAAATAGTAAGGTACTTTGTTTTTCTGAATGAAAAAAAAAAAAAAAAAAGCTTTAAATCAGAAGAAACGAAACAATTTATGAATTCTGCCTGGTGGTTTCCTTAAAATGTCGATTTCACTTTCATGACTAAATGTTCAACATTATCCCCCTTGTAGGATGCCACTCCCCCTTCCCCCCGGTTCATTTGAAGCCCCACCCTGGTTCTTGCCAGGGGCCGCAATATAGCCCGACCATAAATATGGTCTAATGGATGAAGGCAGCTTCCGGGACCTCTTCATGGGCAATCCTCATCCCAATGGTGGCACTTTGTGTCATCGGGTGTTTATCGTTTGTGTGATCTCCTGGTGGGGTAAAAGTTACTTACTTACCTATTTCATGGCTAAATATTCAGGACTGACATTTCAGCCTGAACTTTCTGTATATAACCTTTTTTCTTTCTCAATTCTGTGTTGTGTGATGTGGGTCGTCATGTCTACCGCCACCTTCTGCCCTGTGTTCTGCCAGTGACTCTAAAGACTATTTTGTTTTTCCATACAAATGTCTCTCTGTGCCATAAAGCCACACTGACCAATATTCTGTATTTTCTGTTTCCCCTCTGCCTTCCCCCTCTGCCTCCAAAATTCCTGTTACCAAGACGTACTTCAGTTTTCCCATTCTCATAACGTACCCAATAAATGTTGGAATTCCAGAGAAATTTGACTAAAAAGCTCAACAAAATGGGGAAGCAGAAAAACGTGCACAAAACAACACAACTTAACGTTTCGGCTGAGCAGCCTTTTTCAAACAAAAGTGAACTACACAAACGTAACGAGGAGAGGAGAGTATGTAGATCTCTAAGGGGTGACGTGAGCAACGTTTTTCAAAGTTTAGAACGTTGTGTTGTTTTGTGCAGGTTTTTCTGCTTCGCCATTTTGTTGAGCTTTTTAGTCAAATTTCTTTAGAATTCCTTGTATTTGTTTGACTGCAGTCACCCCCATATTTTCAACAATAAATGTTGACGGACTGAAGATGATATATATATATATATTTTTAATTGTTTATGTCTATTGTGGATTATACATCCTAATCCCGCCACCATCCCACCCCATTAGCTTCTGGTCTTTCTTTTGAAAAATCGAATTTCCGCAGTTTCAACGTAATTTCTGGCTAATCCTCAAGCTTTCCGGGATTTACATTTTTTTCCATCGGGATTGGAATCCAGTCCAGCACACTTGGCTTCCTTTACGCCCGTGCTTCATCAGTCCTTATATTTCTTATTTCAGTGCCTGTTCTTATGATTTCAAAATGTGTCCAATATAGAACCATATTCTCTGTGTTATAACTGTCGATGCTAGTGGTTGCCAGGAAATTCTTATTCTATACTTCTCTTCAGTTCACAATTGTTTTCTAATGTTTACTTCTACAACAGTAGCCCCCCCCCCCCCCCCCCCCCCCCAAAAAAAAAAAAAAAACTACAACGGTAATACCAGCCATACACCCACAGAACTGCATGTTACACCAGGCTGGCGTACCTATTACGGTTTCCCCAGTAAAGCTTATGCGAAGGTTAAACAGTATTTCTGGAAGGATATATGAATTCTCATGGGAAATGAAACCTTCAGGTTGTACTCATGAGAAGAAAAACAGACTAAACAATGACGATATTCAATAATAATAAAAATATTATTATTATTGATAATAATATCATTCATAGCTCCGCATTGTGTAATCTAAGTCTGTAAGTCCAAGACAGCTTTTGCCTTCCCTTGTTCTAACTGATACGGTTTGTGCTTGAAATTATTGCGCGTTTTAAAATTCACGACCTCAATCTTTGATAAATGTCTCGTAAAACTCTTTCTTATACAGAAAAACAAAATTTATTTTTTCACGTGGCCTTACATTTGGTATGTCGTTGCTATTTTATCATTTACAGCTGCACATATGCTGTTGCATTCCTCAAGCCACGGATTTCTGTGATCTTTGATTGACAAATAATTTGTGTAGCCAAGAATATAGAATATACAGTAATTGACACAGGCGTGGAGGATGGTTGGAAGTCAGTTCGCATGCCATGCATGGTAATTGTGTTGATAGCCTGGTAATCTGGTAATCTTAGTTTCAGCTTTATAGCCAACGGGTCACCCCATAGTTGCCCCGCTCCTGTGCCAACGAAAAACACACAAAATATTCAACACTGTTCAAATGAAATCCGCAGCTCACAGTGTTACGCCATGCACTCCACTAAGAAGCTGGGCAACGAAACTATGTCCTTCCAGTCTACAAGTAGAACAAAAATGCAACGGCAACTATCTGGCAGAAGCAAAAAAATTTACCACGGCTAAAAAAAGTGGCCGTGCCTAGCGTCCATTTTGACCTGAAGCATTATATGAGGGTTGATAAACGGTCACCCCAGCAGTACCCTCACTATGAGCTGGGGAAGGCACTTATGACATTACATCCACCAGCAAGCGTCACCCCTACAACGACCTGACTGCCTTCGTTAACGAATGTTCACGCAACAGCCATGCAGTTCTTTGACACGAAGGAGACACCCTGAACTTGGGTTTCGGACTGCCGACTTCCTACAATATGTGAATACAGTGAAAAAATCAACAATGCATGGAAGTGCCACAGTACATACGCACAATCGGAAGGGGGGAGAGGCAAAGAAAAAACCTAGACAAAAGATGCTGCACAGTTTGACATCATGGCAGGGAATATCATCAGTTCAGAGTTGACTGAAAATACACGAGGCATAAGGCTCTGGATAGACATGACTACCAACACCACACGGTATGGACTTTTTATGAGCCAATGGCTCATCGAGAATATGAATCTAGACTCAAATTTGTTAAGGCCAAAAAGCCCTCGATGCGGTGATGCGGTGAGCATCGTGCCGGCCGTCTTTACTTCCTATGACTTCACGTGATACCTTAAGTCTGGGTCTGAAAGCCAAAGTCATGTTTGAAAAAAAAAAAAAAATCAGGCGCCATACCATTTTGAACCCAAGGTCTTCAGATCCGTAGACAAGAGTTTTGCCGCTATGCCACAGCGGCTCCTGGTAATTGTGTACTTGAGCCTAAAACCACAGGACAAGTAGGCAAGTCGGTAGCCGTTGACCAGAATTAACTACCAAGTTAAAATGAAAAAAAAAAAAACGTGTTTACAATATTTTAGAAATCTTAGTCAGTTTGATTACATGACCGACTGAAACGTGGAAGGGTAAGAAGTGAAACAAAAGGGGAGAGGGAGGTGGCAGAAGTTCAGATAAAAGATAAAACATACAAGAATTTGGCGCCGGGATGTATAGACAAAAGTTGTCAGCTCAGGACAGTCTCCTAGGAAGTGTGCTAAAAGGGTCAGTTTGTTCCTACGTACTAGCACCGGATTGCTTCTGACAGTTCATATCTAAGCTACTATGGGTGCTTGTTTGTCCTTGGTGACTTTATTATATCTGAAGATATATTGAATGCTATTTATTGTGCAGAATGTAGATTCGGAGGCATTCACCTCATGTGTCAGAACAATAAGTTCGTTCTTGGTTGTACGTGTTAACATCCTCTGTTGTATTTTCTCCCTAAAGTAATTTAAAAAAAAAAGTTTTTCATGGTTCTAAAGAAAGTTCTAGATGCATATTATCAACACGCTAGCCCGGCTCGCTAAAGTAGTTGGCTAAACCTGACTTCGCGAAGACCGGGTGACGAACTCCTTGTGGTCCGTGTTCACGCCCGGGGGTAGACAGAAAAGCCACATTTCTCCCACCCAGATTTACGGACATGGAATCAAGACCGAAGGGTTTTGATATTCGTAGTTCCGGGTCAAAGGGTTAAGAACTCATGGTTTCTGAATATTTAAAAAAAATCAATACGCCATGCTCCACAAGGAATTTACGAAACAAAAGAGTAATAATTCATATAGGTATTACTATTAGGGCAAAGAAAAACAGACGATCTGTTGTCCACAGCATCAAAAATAGGACTACAAATAAGTTGTGAGAAAACAAATATTATAGATACCAACAATGTAGATGTCATGCGAGAGAGAGAGAGAGAGAGAGAGAGATAGAGAGAGAGAGAGAGAGAGAGAGAGAGAGAGAGAGAGAGAGAGAGAGAGAGAGAGAGAGAGAGAGAGAGAGAGAGAGAAGTAACCCACCATTTCCCTTATCTTGGTAGCAATTTTGACTCTCAAGGAGATACAACATAAGAAATTATGATATTCATTTGCAAAGCATCATCAGTCTTTCAAAACCTAAACAAAATATGAAGCTTTAGTTTAAACAACTTGAACACTAAACTTCAATTCTTTTGTTATTTCACTTCTAACATACGCCAGTCAAAGCTGGATAACCACCAAAGATATGGATTGGATTGGCTTTCTACCCCACCAGGACATCACACAAGCGATAAACACCCGATGACACAAAGTGCCACCATGCGGATGAGAATCACCGTGGAGATGTCCCAGAAACCGCGTTCAGACATTTGGCCATAATGATGACCTGCCTATATTGCGGCCCCTGGCAAAAGCCAGAGTGGGGCTTCAAATAACAAAAAATTACGCCCTAAGAAGGACGTAAAGGATAGCAAAGATATGGAGCGAAAACTAAATGAGTTTAAAAGTAAATATCTAAGAGAAATAATGAACATAAAATAGGACTAATTCAAAAAGAGTAAGAAGATCAGAGAAATATCTGGACATTTTCCTGTATAGACTGCAAGAAGATACAGAAGGGAACACTCTGAGACGAAATGTGCAAGGGATTGCAAAACAGGCACTGAAATGGAAAACAAACGGTCTGAGAAAAAGAAGGCGTCCAAGGAAAAGATAAAGAAGAACATTACTACTAGAGGCGAAAAATGCTGGGCTGAACTTTATGTCAGAAATCGAGAGCAAAAGATGATGATGATGATGATGATTACTGTTAGGGCTTTTTACCCCCAAGAACAAAAGGTGCTGGTACTCACCATACAGTGTCTGAAAACTATCAGTACTTATCTCAAATGCCTACTACAGTAGCGCTGAAAAAAAAAACCACACACACACACACACAAAAAGGTGCCGGTACCGGCAGAAAAACCCCAAGTTACGAATAATAAGTAAATAAAAAACCCGTTTTTACGGCAGTGGCGCATCAGACTTATGATGTGTAACTCGAAGGTTTGTAAAGTAAATGACATTCGATGGCTGATATAGTCAGCGTAATGCTGGCCGCCTTTTCATCCCATGCCATACCTGGTACTCATTTTAAACTGGGTCGATCCAGGAGCCAGGGGAATCATTTTAAAAACAATCCGCTAAATGTGGGCTCAAATCCAGGACCTTCAGGCTCGTAGACGATCGTCTAGCAAAAGAGGTTTTGTGGGAATATCTGGTGTTAGTCATTTTTATTGCGACTGAAGGTTTTATAAAGGAAGGTATCGTGTTTGTCATCTTTGTTGCGACTGGAGGTTTTGTAACGGTATCTAGTGTCTGTCATTTTTATTGCGACTAAAGGTTTTATAAAGGTATCGTGTTTGTCATCTTTGTTGCGACTGAAGGTTTTGTAACGGTATCTGGTGTTTGCCATTTTTATTGCGACTGAAGGTTTTATAAAGGTATCTGGTGTTTGTCATTTTTATTGCGACTGAAGGTTTTATAAAGGTATCTGGTGTTTGCCATTTTTATTGCGACTGAAGGTTTTATAAAGGTATCTGGTGTTTGCCATTTTTATTGCGACTGAAGGTTTTATAAAGGTATCTGGTGTTTGCCATTTTTAATGCGACTGGTGTTTGCTACCAATGTTGCCACTGGAGGTTTTTTTGGAGGTATCTGATTTTTGCCACCTTTGTTGCCACCCAAGGTTTTGTGGAAGTATCTGGTGTTTGCCACGTGTATTGCGACTCTTGAAGTTGCCGAAATGGATGATCAAACTTTCAGGCAATATAACAGTCATACAGACAGTCCTTGACACACCACTTCCCACAGTGTCTGCAATCTGTTGTTGTTGCTTGTTTTTCGGGGCAAACAAACTAAAATAAGCGGACCCTGTTTCAATGCCTTCAGGTGTATTGGGCATATAGGGCTAGGCATATATTAGTTTACACATATCGGCAAACTGGGGGTTTTGTGGTCAACTCAGTCAGGACCTGAACCCACGACCTTTAGATCCACACGCGAGCGTCTAGCCACTACACCACGGCGGCTCCCATGATATGTAATAAGCTGATATCGTCACGACATAGCAGGTCTTTTGCAGAACGTCGCTCCCATCATGTAGCCACTATCCCCTTATGGTATCTGTGGCGTCTTTTTGAAGTGCGAAGATAGAGCCACTTACCCCCCCCCCCCCCCCACCCCCCAACAAGCATGACGTAGACGGTGACTGATAAAGCGTGTTCCCTTCAGAGCTGCAGTGCATCTGCCTGAGAGACAAGGAACCAACAGTCTGCAGACAAATGAACCAGATCTGTTAAACCGATATGCACGCAAAATTTAAGTTGTGGATCAAGACTATAAATCACAAGTGGAAGCATCCTTTTCTATATGGATGTTTATTGTTTCCATATCCTTAAATCTCCTTCTGCTCCACTCATCCATCTAAAAGCTTTCCAGTATGGGTGTGTCCTGTCCCCCCCTCCTCTCCCCTTTCTTCTTGTACTGTGTAATATGGCCATAATATTCAAGTTCTGCGATTTGATGTTATTTATAAGCCAGTTTTCATTGACGTTCAGATCTTGCAGAATGTTGGAATTTGTCTTATTTAGGATATTAAAAGATTTTGAACATAATATTTCAGCTGAAAAGCCCGAATTTTGTCGTGACTGAATGTAAAAACATCTCACTGCTTACATCCATCTGTATTTTCATGTAAAAGTCGTCATCACCACCATCGTTCTCATTATCCTATTACACCATTGCATGTAATACTGGGGTTGAATCAAGTCCAGCACGTCTTGCCTCTGTCATCAACTTCGTTTTCGGGTTTCTTTGGGATGTACTCGCTCTCTCAGTCCCCTTATCTCCCAGTTTAGTGTCCGTATGTTGATTGTCTGCGGTCTCCATGGCTTAGGCGTTGTGAGTCCGACTCGTAATTCCAATACCACGATCAAAACCCACTGCTGGCTGCGTGAATTTTTATCATGGTATTGGGCGTCGCAGGTCGACCCAACCTAAAATGGGTACCCGGATGGCTGTCCTGGAGAAGTAAAGAAGGCCGGCGTAATGCTGACCACATTACCCACCTAGTGCCGACGGTCTGTAAACATATGAACGCTCTTCCTATACACCCGATACGCCAAAGACGTAAAAAGGGATCATTACTTTTTTTACTTACTTGCTATGTTGATTATCTGCTATTTTCTTGGCAGGTTGTGTCCATTACACCGCCATCGTCTTTACACTATAAATGCTGCTACCAGAGGATGCCCAGACATCTCCTGTATAATGTTGAATGTTTACTTTCATTGATTTGGTATGTCATACGTACTGGTAAGGTTAACCCGGTCAAGAAATGCCCTCAGAAATTGGGTGTGTTGGCTGAAAGGCGCAAATATCGCAGCTTTGCTGTTAAGGGACACAACGCTAATACATCTTCGGATGAATGCAGAAGAAGAAGAAACAGATGTCATACACTGTTAGTATTCCCGTGTGTGTGTGTGTGTGTGTGTGTGTGTGTGTGTGTGTGTGTGTGTGTGTGTGTATGTTCGCCGGCTGTTTACTTCAGCGGAAAGCCCTGGAGTTTGGTCTTGTTCCAGAATTTGAGTTTGTCGTGGACCTACTTTATTTGTGTGCAGACTGTTGCTTCCTCGCCTCACGTGCAGATGCACTCCCTCTTCGAAAGAAATACGTTTTAAATAATCCATGTGTTTCAATTGCCACTCTTGTCCGGACTTCTTTTGAAGAGCCCGCACTAAATGATTTAAGACACGGAATTCTACCATTAAGCATACCAGGTTGCGAAATCCAGGATACAAGAAAAAGAGGTCGCGCAGGAAAGAACCCGTCACGCATCAGGGCGCCGCTCAAATTCAAAAGAAAATGTATTCAGAGCGTGAACTGCTTCACAAAATAATAGTATGTAATTTGTTTGTTAAATTTACGTTTTTTGACATCATCTTAACATACCTATTAGTCTGAAAGAAACGTTAACTAGATGATAACTATATTAAAAAAAAAAAAAAAAAAAATTGCCAGGCTTCGCCCGGAATAACTAAAGAAGAATTTTTTTTTTCTGTCCTCTACTTCACGAGTGTATCTACCGCCGCCGTATATTGCCCCTTACACATGAGGCTCTGACCCCCCCCCCCCGCCCCAGTAATGCTAAAACCAGTATGTAACAATGTATTCTTTTCTAGATATTGCCTAGAAAAGTCCAGTAAATCGTTCTGGGGCGCCGATGCAAGGAAAACATTTAAGGAACTAAGCTTCATAACATTCTAGGGGTCTGGGCCAAAGTCAAAAAGGGCGCAATAACTATTATTGCAATTATTCCTATGTACCGATGAAAAAAAGACCTCTTGATCCAGAACTTGAACTTTGCGAGCAGATCTGTTTTACAGATACACGCAGACATATAAGTCTGCTAATCTAGGTTTGAAAAAAAGATAATTGAGAAATGTAATCATAAGAAATTAGGATAAGGGCCATATGAAAAAAATTAATATATAAAAGGAAAATAGCTCAAGCGGAAGTGTACTTTTACTGATTGTTGCTATAATTAAAAGAAACGCATATGAACCTTGCCGCAAACGTGACTGTTAAATTAAACATTGTAGCTGTAATGGCAAATGCAAATCTAACCCGTGTAGTTGTCACTGCTTACAGGGAGTTAAAATTTAAATTAAAATGTAAACGAAAACCACAGGAAGGCATTTGTGATTTATTATGTATATATATCACAACGGAGCCGTTACAGTTCAGCGTCTAGTCGTTCGCCTAATGGGTTTGAAGGTCGAGGTTCGGGTCCTGGTAAACAAAAAATTAATCGGCCTGGATGCTAACAGGTAAAGCCAATTGATCTATGAAATATAGGTCTAGCCCTATATGCCGAGTACACCCGAATGCGCAGAAAAGGGTCCTTTACTTTATATATATATATATATAAAATAGGATTTAGTTGTATGTTACCTCTCATATCAACAATAATACAAGATTTAGTTGTATATTACCTCACATATCAACAATAATAAAGGATTTAGTTGTATATTACCTCACATATCAACAATAATACAAGATTTAGTTGTATATTACCTCACATATCAACAATAATAAAGGATTTAGTTGTATATGACCTCACATATCAACAATAATACAAGATTTAGTTGTATATTACCTCACATATCAACAATAATAACGGATTTAGTTGTATATGACCTCACATATCAACAATAATACAAGATTTAGTTGTATATTACCTCACACATCAACAATAATAAAGGATTTAGTTGTATATTACCTCACATGTTAACAATAATACAAGATTTAGTTGTATATTACCTCACATGTCAACAATAATACAGTATTTAGTTGCATATTACCTCACATATCAACAATAATAAAGGATTTAGTTGTATATTACCTCACATGTCAACAATAATACAGTATTTAGTTGTATATTACCTCACATATCAACAATAATTCAAGATTTAGTTGTATAATACCTCACATATCAACAATAATACAAGATTTAGTTGCATATTGCCCCACATATCAACAATATTACAAGATTTATTTGTATATTACCTCACATATCAACAATAATACAAGATTTAGTTGTATATCACCCCACATATCAACAATAATACAAGATTTAGTTGCATAATACCTTACATATCAACAATAATACAAGATTTAGTTGTTTATTACCTCACATATCAACAATAATACAAGATTTAGTTGCATATTACCTCACATATCAACACTAATGCAAGATTTAGTTGTACATTGGCTCGCTAATCAACAATAATAAAAGATTGATGTATATTACCTCGCAAATAACACCAAAATTTAACAATCCTGGTTTATAACACCAGCATTTAATAAGAAAGAACTAAAGACAAAACAAATTGTAACTATAAAGCCCTACAGATAGAAATTAAAACTTTGCACAAACACAGACAGTTGTTTCGTTCAGAGTCTTTATCAGAACCGACTTTGAAAAGCTGACAAGGTCAGCGTACTGCATCAGAATGTATTGCTGATTTGTTGTTTTACCAGATAATTTTACAATCTGTAGTTTGCTATTGCAATCTGAAGAATGCAACGATAATTTCTTTGTCAAAATAAACTCGAAGTTTTTTAGTCAGTTGCCTTCCAAACCGTCTGTTGGGTTAGAGAAATTGCGTCAACAGCAACTAAGCAACGGACTTAATAATAATAATAATAATAATAATAATAATAATATTAATAAAAATAATAATAATAAAATAATGGAAGTCGCTGTTCTGAAGCAGCTAGACGCTCGCCTTTGGATGCGAATTTAATGGGTTCAAAACCAAACTCAACCTGAATTTTTAAAAAAACCTAGCCTCCCAGGTCGACCCAGTCCTAATGGGTACCAGATAAAGGCGGTTTGTGTGATGATGTCAATACATCCATCGAATGCTGACATATCTATAAAATAAAGTTCTATAACACGGGTGGGCAACCTTTTTGCGGACCAAATTTAGAATTACCATTCTGGTTGTGTGCCTTTAGGACACCAAAAAAAATTAAAAATAAATATAACAGCCAGATTTCTTGGTAACGAGTTTGTTTTGTGGGATAATCTAAGATTATAATCCACACACACACACACTGAAGCGCTTCTATATATTCTTAAATGAGTATGTTAAAGCTGGTTATTTGCATAAATCATATTACTGAGAGACACTTGGCGGGATGGGAGGGGGAGTGTGGGGGGGGGGGGTGGTTAGATTACTTAGAGTAATTTTATAATAACGTTGCTGAGCAAGAAAAAATGCTCAGTGGGCCAGTAAAAAATTGTTCAGCCCGTCAGTTGTAGCCCTCAGACCATAATTCAGCAAACCATGGTCTAGAACTGTATGCTCAATACATATGAAGGTGTCGACAATGATCTGTTTATTATAATTATAATAATAATACAGTCGAGTCTGGATAAGTAGAAGTCGCAGAGACCTAAGAAAATGCATCCACTTTTTAGGATTTCTACTTATTCAGACAGCACAGACAATAGAGACAATTGCCGGGACTAAGCTGGTCATGTTGACTTAATTGAAATTCGACTTATCCGAGTTCGACTTAGTGGACTCGACTGTAAAAATGATTGTGAACGGTTATGAAACGATAGTGGATAACAACGAATTTTTTTTTTAGTGTCTGAGCAGATGTCACGCAGTTCATGCAGTGCTTTGTTTATTTCAAGACTACACCGTGACGCGAGCATGCAAAATCATTTGAATGCAGATATAGATAGACAGAAGGAACTGTTACATGAGATGATACCCTAACAGAGCTATAAAATGTAAACACGTCTTATAGCCAACTAGCTATGATGATTTGAGAGTGATGTAAGGGGGCCTTCCCCCCACAGATGACTTATATACAAATGGTATTTGTATTTGTTTAGGCCAGTCCGCGCTTAGGACAGTCGGACATAGTCAACTTTACGCATGCAGCTGATAATGATACAAGCAACCAATGAAATCACCATGCATTATTGTTGGATTATCAAAGTGCTGATAATTATATAATCAGATAAGCTGGGGGAAAAAAGCTGGCAATCCCCGGAAACAGTGGAGATTTGCTGCTGAAATAAAAGGGATTGATAACATCAGTAAGACCTCAATCAAAGGAAAATGCGGGGCGAGGACAAACAGGCACGACAAAGTTATTGATAAACAACATCAAGAGTTGCGAGTCTTGACCGTAGTATTGATTGACTGGGTGTTTATTGATGTATTTATTGATTGTTGTTTGTCTTTTAGACTTTTCATTTTCCCCACATTTTCAATGAAAGAACGTCATGTTTTATGCCTTATTAAATTATTATATGTAAACTCTATTGTAATACTCTTGACACGAGATACAGTCAAATATACCAGCCAAAACATTGTTCTGATCACGTGCAAAACAAAGTATTTGAGAAACACCGTGAAATAAAAAAGCTAGAAGAGATAGCGTGAGAAACGAAAGAACCAATGGACCAACACCTATAATTAAATTAATTGAAGAAAAAAAATATGAAAGAGTTTGACCATTTAGCTGTTTCAGAAGAAAACAACGCACCATACGTTTCTGAACCATGATACAATAATGTTCTGGCTGTTATTTGTCACATATATATTATAAAAACCCTTTGTATCCGACATACTAGTTTAACTATTTCCGTCCCACGGTGTAACTTTGTTGAACACATTGAGACCAAAGTATTTATTACTTTAAAGTACAACTGTCTGTGACAGGGGACATTATTGTCATTGATACTAAAAAAAAAAAAAAAAACAGTAATGAAAATGAATCCAATGATGCCAGCGACGAGAGGGTACAACATGGAAGTGGAAAGAAGAATCACCACATGTTAGGGAACGACCACAAAATAAGATGGATTGAAGGAGCCACGGATACCCAGAGACTCCACATCACAGCATACCAGGAAACCGAACATGCTCGGATACTGATGATCTTAATATGCGAAGCGTAGCAACATAAATCAGTAAATGGACACAAGAAAAAAGGAAACACTGCTCTGTATTGTTTGTCAGTAGGAATTAAAATTCGCAACTAGAAAACTTTGTTTAGAGTTTATATTTGTTATGTTTGTTTATTTCGTTTTATTTGATTTAGTTTATTTGTTTTAGTATTGCTTAGTTGAAACTGTTCAGCTGGGGTGTGTACTTAGGAAATATTTGTCTTTGCTATTTGCTAAATATTAGGTTTAGATTGTCAATAAACTATATATGTAATCTCTATCTCTATCTAAACTGAGATAAGAAACAGAATAGGGCAGGCAAAAACTGCATTTTATAAAATGAAAAACATCTTGTGCAATTTATCCTTGTCATTGAGAGTTAGAAAAAGAATTCTTGCTTGCTACATACATCCAGTTTTAACATATGGCTGTGAATCCTGGACAATAGGTAGGCAGGCCAAACAATTCCTGGAGGTCTCGGAGATGTGGTTTTACAGAAGAATGCTTAGAATACCTTGGACAGCCAAAAAGAGCAACCAAGAGGTTTTGAAAGAGGCGGGAGCCCGAAGACAACTTATCACAGACATCAGAAGGAGACAGTCATCATTTTTCGGCCATGTTATGAGAAGAGGGAAAATAGAACATATTGTGACCACTGGAAAGATATGTGGAAGGATAGATAGAGGTAGACAACGAGAGAAGATGCTTGACAGTTTTGTTGCATGGCATGGAGGTGTGTCGGCACACGAACTGATACATGCTGCAGGAGATCGCAGATTATGGAGAGGCATGATCGCCCACGCCAGTCGGCAAGGCACCTGATGATGATGATGATGAATCTCTATCCCATATTTGTAAATTGTTTGTTGCTAATTTTTCGTTGTATAAATGTGGTGTGAGAGTATAGCAAATTTTCGTTATTGTATAAATGTGGTGTGAGAGTATAGCAAATTTTCGTTATTGTATAAATGTGGTGTGAGAGTATAGCAAATTTTCGTTATTGTATAAATGTGGTGTGAGAGTATAGCAAATTTTCGTTATTGTATAAATGTGGTGTGAGAGTATAGCAAATTTTCGTTATTGTATAAATGTGGTGTTAGAGTATAACCAGTTTTTCGTTGTTGTATAGATGTGGTATTAGAGCAAAACCAGTTTTTCTTTGTTGTATTATGTGGTGTGAGAGTATAACCACTTACCATGTCACTTCATATTTTGTCTCTTTATATTATTTCATCTCTTGTAGCCGTTCCACCTCATTTTAATATCTCTCACACATTCTATGGCTTTATCTGCTTTTGCCTCTCCCCACTATCTCTATTCAATTTTTTATTGACTTATCTTCTCACTGATTCCCCTGTTCGCTGCTTTCTCTTTTTAAATGTCTTCCGTCCTTCTTTCTCCCCTCATCCTCTCGGTTTCTCTTCTCTCTGTCTTCATCTCTCTTACTGTTTTTGTCCTCACTTAATATCTCTCAACCCGTCTTACTACTAATCCGTTTGTGTGTCTTGTTAATCTTAAATACGCTCTCTCTCTCTCCTCCCACATATATATGTAAGTGCGCGCGTGTGTGTATCTTGTGGCATGTTTATCCATCTTTACCCGGCAAGTCTGTCAGGGCGATTTCATTATTATTACGACACTAATTATACTACGCATAAGAAATAACACATCGTGCATGATTAAATATAGAAAAACACGTATTAATAAACAGAAACCACTCATAAACATCAACAAACGAGACCACCAAAAATCCATTGATTGACAATTGGCCATTTTATTGCCAGATAAACAAACTTGGAGAAAATCGGGCGGTAATTGTCTAGCTAGATTATTTATCAGAGCGAGGCGAAAGCCACATAAAATAAATAGCACATAAATAAAAATAATTGCGTTTGTTAACCATTAATTAATAATAGCTGACAAGAATAATTGGGGCAAATATTTTCAGGAATAGCAGAGCGAATATTTAACAGTTGCTCAAAGATTTCTTCAGGTCTGGACCAAACATAACCCCCCCACACAAAAAAGTGTGAGGGAAGGGAGGGGGTGAGAGTGGGAGGAAAGGAGGAAAGGTGATTTTGGGGGCGAGGGGAGGTGCGGTGGATGCGTGGTAGTAGAATCAGATTACTTTTTGAGAATCCACAATAACACACGAGGCATACCAACCGATGCTCCGTCTTCCGCAGAAAATATTTTAAGGGGTAGCTGCTAAATGTTTCTGGAGCACACTGATTATACACACGTTCTCTTCGTCCCATGCGTCCTTCCTTGTTGCCGGATCCGCTCCAGATTCCACGAAAACACACACACACACACACACACACACACACACACACACACACACACACACACACACACACACACACACATTCTTCAACATGTTATTTAATGTAACTGTGTGTCTTCTATCAACTTTCTTCATTGAATCGTCTTCATAACATCTCAAGCACGAGTCTTCCTGTAGATATGGCTTTGTAGCCAACCACATCTGCTCTATAATTGCCTTTCACTCCTGCATATATCGGACAGTATATCAACGTGTCATATCAATATGCTGATGTTTGGTATCCACAGTAGTCTATTTTGAACTGTCCGCAGTACCGACTGAGAATAAGAGACTACAAATCCTCTCGTAAATCCATTTTCCTGGCCGAGCGGTTAAGAACTCTACTCTCTCAAAAAGGGAAGCCCCAGGTTTGAATCCTCGGTAAGGTCAGGGTTTGTTTTTAATGTCGGCTGCAAAAATAAAATCTTAACTCGCGCTGTCTCTGGCTGTAGCACTAGACATGCGACCGGAACACCTCAGGCGCAAAGATACAATACAAGTCCTAAGCAGTGGCAGCAATTTAGCAGTTGTGTAGTTGGCAACCATGTTTTATGTAGAATCATGTCACAGAAACGGTAACAGGCGTTAATGTTCTTGGAGGAAGAGGCAGGCGTCGACCAGCACAACGGTATGCACAGAATATCAAATACACCATAATCAGTTCGCAGGAGACCTAATGGCTTTCCGGCGTACTGTGATGAGAGCGACGTTCTCACAGGGACCTCAGTCCCTTATCCACACAGGACTGAAGGTTACACCTGGCTGCTATAGCCGCTACCAGTGCCCTAATTATAACTTCTGTGGAGACTGAGTAGGGTATCTACGATCTGTATTGCTGGCTTCTCGTGTCGAATAAGAATTTTCAATCTCTTTTAGGTAACGGCTCGAAAGGGACAAAGAGATCGACCGAGAGAGAAAAGAGTGGCCAGATATATGATTATAATGGTGATAAACAAAGACAACATTTTGTTACACGCGACTTCTAACGAGGAAGCCACCGTAGTCCAGCTGATCTAACTCTTGCCTGTCTGTTCTTGTGGTCACAAGTAATCCCCCTGGAGCTGATTTGAAGAAAAAAAATCTTTGGGGAAAAGATCTAAATAAATATTCACAAAGACCGGCTGGTAAACAGCATCTTGTCTCCGAAACTGGCATATTTTGGCCACATCCAGAATTAAAGTGGAATTGAAAGAACAGCAGCAGAATGCACTGTACCAATAAAGAAAAGCAGGGGCCGAGCAACACGAAGAAGGTAATCTTGTATAGGAACGAGCACAAGACGAGAGAGCTGGCGAGAGACCAAGTTTCTTTTAGGTACACCGTCATGAGAGCGACGTTCTGCAAAGTACTTGCAACCTGGCGATGACGATGATTTGGATTTTCAAGACCACCATGCCTAAAAAATTTAATTCTAAAAACTATTCCAATGTAAAATCGGCCGGTATTGTAATGACCACTTCACCCATCTAACATTCATTGGTTAATGAAATACAGTAATACCACCGTATTCCCAGTGCGGCCTAAAGCTTGAAAACTGGTGATTTACTTATTTTTCTTACACATTTAATTGGTACTATTTAGAAGTTTGCCTTGCGACAATTTTCCTGAATAAATAAATGTTATGGTTAGGCAGAAGCTAGTAAGGAAAAAGAGTTATGTAGAGCTGATTTTGACCTATGTAAAAATCCCTGCTCTTTAGAAAATTAGCATGAAGTGGTCGTCAAAGCGATTACATTATTGGGCGGCTGATATATCACCGTTCTTTCTCCTTCTTCTTCTTCTTCTTCTTCTTCTTCTTCTTCTTCTTCTTCTTCTTCTTCTTCTTCTTCTTCTTCTTCTTCTTCTTCTTCTTTTTCTTCTTCTTCTTCTTTTTCTTCTTCTTTTTCTATTTCTTACCTCCTCCTCCTCCTCCCCCTTTTTCTTCTTTTGTTTCTCTGCGCGATTAACATCGCAGGGATGAGAATCAGGCAGCTATCAGATTATGGAAACCCTCTTTAATCATGTAGTTATTTAGGACATTTACATTGAGGCACCAAAACACGGTTACGGTGAAGCTTCTTGCCCAGTGTGGGTGGATATAGATACACATAGACTGTACGACCCTTCACCTATTTAGACGTAATTGGTTTTTAACTACTCAGAAAAGGGGGCTGCGTGGTCTGGAGGCATGGTGTGCTAGAGGTTCTGTGTTCAATCCCCGGTAGGGGCTGGGATTTTTTCACGTGGACTTGGACTTCTAGTAGTTCCCCCTGGTCTCTCGGTAGTGAGGACGGACGCCCGTGTGCATTGTTTCGCGCCTAAAAAATCCCTTGGCAGTTGCAAATAAAAATGAGTAGCCTAACGGCGCTGCCCGGGCAAAATGTGGAGTTAAAAATCTACCCAAAATATTTCATGATCCTCGCCGGTGCTACAGAGCCTGTGTACTGTGCTGAGCTTCTTCGGACTCAGACTTGAGATAAAAGAAAAACGGAGCACTTGTGGATTACTACCTGTGTGCCATGATGTTGATCCGTTGTTTAAACCGTAACTTCAAACTACTCAAAACTAAACTATGTTACAAAAGACAACATGTCGCACCACTATGTTACACACAGTTTAAAAAAAAAAAAAAACCGCCTTCTGTAACACACACAAAGTCAGTAAAAAAGTCGAACCGAAAAATCAAAGATTCCCGCCTGGACATTTCCGTAGCACGCCGAAAGATTTGCTCCGTTTCACGTATTTAAAGTTTCTATTGAGACTTCCTTTTGTGGTTCCACGAATTTAGGTCACTGACTATCCCAGCCGGAAGTAGTTGTCTTTGACATCAAAAGAGTTAATTTAAAGTTATCGTATGTGTTCAGTAAAAGTTACTTTTCTTGTCATTTCAGAAAAATGTTGTTCCAGGACATAAATCAATGCTGCATGGAGTGCTCGCAGTCACAAACAAAACACACGGCGGGGACCTAAACTTCCTTATAATTTTAAGGGGCCGGAGCCTGGATTCACTCATTGCGCCTTGTGTAAGTGGACAATAAAAATAAAAATAATTTATTATGGGCTGAAAGGCAGAAACGTAATAATATATTTGAAATACATTTTAAAAAAATGTGTTAAAACCACCGGCATTGATTAACAGGGTGCATAACAGACAGATCTTGATTTTGCTTATTAAGTTGTTCTACTAAGTAGAAATAGCAATGGCAAACAAAAGAAAACAGATGATTTAGCAAATATAGCATCAAGTGTTGGACTGCAAGTATGTTATGAAAAGAAAAATATATCACAGACACCAACAATAGATCAAGCAGATTAACAATAGGGACAAAAGTAATTAAAGTAACACTAGAGACAAAAGTAATTAAAGTAACACTAGAGGCAGAAGTAACAGTAGAGAAAAAAGTAATTAAAGCAACACTAGAGGCAAAAGTAATTAAAATAACACTAGAGGCAAAATTAAATTAAAATAACACTAGAGACAAAAGTAATTAAAGTAACAGTATGGCCAAAAGTAATTAAGTAACACCAGAGGCAAAAGTAATTTAAGTAACACCATAGGCAAAAGTAATTAAAGTAACGCAAGAGACAAAAGTAATTAAAGTAACAGTATAGGCAAAAGTAATTAAGTAACACTGTAGGCAAAAGTAATGAAGTAAAACTCGAGACAAAATACAATTAAATAAATTATGACACACATTGGCAAGGCATCAGCAGTTTTTAATAGCTTGAGTAAAATATGGAAGTCTTTTCAAAACCGGGTTTAATTTAATGTTTTCATTTATAATGTTATTTCAGTTGTAGCGTATGCATGTCAAAATTGGATCGAGAAATACTCAAGACGTGGAATAAAAGTTAAGTGCATTCGAAAAAGAATATCTGAGGGAAATAATGACGAAAAACTCAATTGTAGCAAAGGCAGACAGGGAAAGATGATGCGAGGTGATATGAGATGCCTTCCTCTTCTTCTCCTTCAGTCACCTTATTGGAGTTGGGGGCGGAGAGGGGGTGGGGGTGGGAAAGAGGTGGGGGCTTGCAAAAATCGGCCCCAATAATGGCCAACAACGTATAAGACCTAATGATTGACATATCACTCGGGTTTCTGCTGACAGTATTTGCCTGTTTGGAGTATACCGTTTACAGTGTTCTCAAAACGATCGAAATTGACCAGAATTTTTGAGATTTGTGGAAAACTCTTAATTGATTTTTGTGAAACGTGTTCATTTTCTGGCAGCATCGAGTTGAAACAGCATGACTATTCGTGACTTCTCGATACATTTACTGAGTGTTTGTTTAGAGGGTTTTACTCTACAATGACAGTAGCAGCAACTAGACGAAAGCTACGGTGTTGAAAGGGACCGGTCTTGATACTTGTGACATCTAAAGTGACAAACTCGTGCTAGGCAAGGTTTGTCCATGACAGCACAGTCTGGCATCTATAAATAATCATACAAGTACTGTTTCACATCTTAACTTTAACTTGTTGTTGTCGAATTTTAGCTCCGTCTCTCTCTCTCTCTCTCTCTCTCTCTCTCTCTCTCTCTCTCTCTCTCTCTCTCTTTCGGACTCTCTGTCTCTTTCAGTCCGTCTGTCTCTGTCTGTCTCTGTCTATCTTTCTGTTTTGTTTTTGTGATCGATCTTTTCTTCTCTATTAACTACACCGAATAGATGGAATTAAATTGTGTGACACAATTACTAATGTAGAGAGTCAAAAAAAAAAAAAAACATGCCAGATAATATGCACACTCGTTACCTCGAACACCTTGATGACCAGGTACACGGATAAATGTTAGGCTAATCTTTCGGGATGTGTCGATATGCACGAGCCATGATGCACATGTAAGGGGTTTGCTTAGAACTCAGACTGCCAATTGAGCTGTACATACTATACACTTTCTTAATTTGAAATACATTGACATTCTGGGGGTTGATTGATCTTAAACCCCCTTAGGACATCACAGCCAGCGATAAACACCCAGGGACATACAGTGCCACCATTCGGATGAGGATCACACCGGGACAGGTCCCAGAAACCCCGTTTAACTATTAGGTTATATTAGGGCCCCCGACCGCTGTCGGGTAGGGCTTTAAAAAAAATTGCATATCATATTGGAATGGAACCCTTACGTTCTGCCTCAAGTTTATGTCTCATAAGTCAAGTTTGACGGGGAAAGTCCCTCACGGCCCTTTTGTTATTGTCATTTACAACATGGTGGCAAAACAAATATGAAGAGCTATTTTTGTAGAAGATGTACATTTTAGGTTTCTTTCTTTCTTTCTTTCTTTCTTTCTTTCTTTCTTTCTTTCTTTCTTTCTTTCTTTCTTTCTTTCTTTCTTTCTTTCTTTCTTTCTTTCTTTCTTTCTTTCTTTCTTTCTTTCTTTCTTTCTTTCTTTCTTTCTTTCTTTCTTTCTTTCTTTCTTTCTTTCTTTCTTTCTTTCTTTCTTTCTTTCTTTTAATCTGTACGCTTGCCTGTCTGTGTGCCCACCCATATGTCTGTTTGTGTGTCTGCCTGCTTGTCTGCATGCCAGTCCGTTTTTCTGATCATTTTTGCATGTATGTATTTCAAGCTAAAGCCGACTTAAAATTAAAAAAAGCTTGACAAAAGCGAAATTAGCTAGCCATAATTTCCTGCTAATATTAAACTTGTAACGATAAGAAAAAAATGATCGTAGTTTCATAAATGTTTTTACACAACAATGCTAAAATAAGTAACCTTGATGTCTTTAAAAAGAGTGTGCTTAAATGTCACATAGAATCTGTTCTGCTGTTAGTTAGTTAGTTAGTTGGGTTATCCTCATTGCACTCCGGACATGTCCATAGGTGCTCAGATCCTCTCCTCAGTATGAACCCCAACGTCCGATGGCTAATAGTACAAGTTCTATGTTGATTAACAAGTCTTCTGGCGTAGCTGGTGTGCGTCTCGTTTTTTGCTGTGCCGATCTTAATTCTCAAGTCTGCCATTCTGGCGAGTGATGTGGATTCACTGCCACCAAAGTCGTCTATCCTTCCCATTTCTCTGAGGGCATTGATAATATCAGCATGATCCATAGGCTGACCGTCGGTAGTGATAGCGGATCCAGCCAACCTGTCAGCTCTTTCATTTCCATCGACGCCTGCGTGTCCCGGAACAAAAATAAAGGTGACTCCACGGACAGTGGACTTCTGTAATGATTCAAGCCATTGTCTTCGCACTGAACCTGCCAGTCAGAGTAACTAACAACAATGGCTTAAAAGAATCTAATCTTCTTCTTCTTCTTTCGTTCGCCTGAAATAAGTAATCTATATCAGCAGTTTTGTCTCTTGTATAAATTTCACTGTCGTTGTTAGTTCATTCAGTGGTCCATAGAGTTTACGTTCCACTGTTGTTCTTTCTGGCCAAAAGGTTTGCCTTAATGTGTCAAATTCGGTGCAGTCCTGGAGTACTTGCTCTGCGGTCTGGATCACCTTTCCACAGGTGCACATGGCTGATACGACTGTCTTGAATTTTGTGTACATGTTGTTACGTAATCGGTTGTGCTCTGTTCTGAGGCGGAGGATAATGAATCTAATGAAAGCAGGTCTCTATATACAACAATAAGAAAGGAACAAACACTGTTCTTTTGCTGCCATATAATGAGAAGAGAGACATTGTAGAACATCGTGACATCTGTAAAGATCAGTGGGAAAAGGGGTGGAGGCATCCCAAGAGAGATGATGCTGGATGGACTGAAACGATGGCACAGAGGGATGTCATCAAGAGAGTTGTTCCAGGCAACCTGGGATCGTGATCTGTAAAGATGCATGAGCGCCTACGCCAGTTAACAGGGCACATGATGATGATGATGATGTCTTTAAAAAGACTAAAACTACTCCAAGACAATTTATCATAAAAGTGTGGCCACGTGATAAGGAGAGAATAACTGAAACGTGTAATAACTTGAAATACCTATGGAAAGCAAGAGAGAGGAAAGACAATTCCCGACAACAATTTTCACTCAGGGTATGAAACGGTGTCAGCCAAGGAACTGATGCATGCTGTCGGCGATTACAAGAAAGGAATGATCGATCGCTCACGTCGGTCAGCAAGGGATTCGATTCCCCGTGTGAGTTTCGAAGCTCCCGTTTTACAAGAAAAGAGTAGACGCACATCCTCCCTAAGAAGCATGCAAAAAAAAAAAAAGAAAAAAAAAAGCCACTAATTGGGAATGTTTCCTCCCAAGTTAGAGAGCATCTGCCTGAGGGGCAAGGAGGCACCAGTATGCACATACAAGTGAGCGAGGTCTGTAAAACGGACCTGCAATTAAAATTGAATTTCTTGAATCAAGACTCGAGTCCAGAATTGGACGAACAACCTGAAATTTCCGCCGGAGTTTAGAGCCTGTGACCACTAAAGCAGCAGAAGAAGATGACTAAATGACTGACTGACTGACTTTCTACCCCACCAGGACATCACACAAGCGATAAACACCCGATGACACAAAGTGCCACCATGCGGATGAGGATCGCCGTGGAGAGGTCCCAGAAACCGCGCTCAGACATTTGGCCATATTTATGGAGCTGGGTTAAACCTAAATTATTTCTTTTGGGCGTATCACACTGGTCGCATTTACTTCCCATGGCTTTACCTGCTACCCATTTGTAGCTGGGTCGACCTAATAGCTAGAATCATTTTTTTTAAAAAGTCCCACTCCGTTCAGATTAAACCCATGACCTATGGTATCGCATGCGAGCGGGAATAGTACCAAACAATTTCACTCGTGTGCCAAATCATTTGCCAAATAGAGAGTCCAGAGAATCAACTTGGTTGCACCTGGTTTTATCGCATTTGACTCAGTCTCTCCCCGCAATCCGCCTGCTTAGAGCGTCGCACAAAGCACGAAAGCCTTAGTTGTGGCGACGATCGCCAGAGGTCTCCAATAATTCGACTGGACACAGCCATTAAACGAAGCCACGACCTTCAGAACGCGAGGCTAACAGCTTGACCACTTGGTCACGGAAACCCCATAAAGAACGGTTGAACGGAACTGAAACACGAGCTTGACATGAGTGCACTTTGTGTCCTGCCTAATCTAACGGTTAAATAATGCTCTATACAGAAAAGCGCCAATTGTGCTCGTCTCCCTGGGTCATTAATATCACAATATAAACGACGCATCAAAGAATCTCCGAGGAAGTGCTGGTACAGTAAAACGGTAAGTTTCTGAATTGTTATAAAATTGCTTCTCAAATTCATTTTTAAGTGGATGTCTATGTCAGCTTTTATAAGCTAGCTATATGACACAATAACTCAACACTAATTTGTGGATGTGTCTTTGACTAAACAAACTTGATCAACGTCTCATTTTGGCATCTCATCACTATAAGTGCGACTTTGCACGAGAAAATCATGAAATTGTGTAGGTTTTCTTTGACCCCCTGTTAAACCAGTCATAGTATGCATTACTTCCTGAAACTAATGGAAGTAAACCTTCCAAAGTCTACCAAGACGGTTCATGTTAAATTCATATATCATAAAGAAGAAATCAACTATACATGATATTCTTCTGTCGTAAAAAAAAAAATAGTTCCCTAATTTCTATATATTCTAAGGCTGCTTGAAAATAAAAATCATTGCGATGTAACAGGAAGTTTTCGAGAAAATGGCTGGCTTGCATGTGTGTTTATCTATTGTTGAACGAACTATAAAATATCATTGCACTGGAACCAAGAAGGGCAGAGGAATACGAGCAGACCAAATATACAAGGAGAAGATATTCGAGAGTAAAGTGAGAAAGAAAGGGGTGTACATATGTTTAGCTGCTTACAATAAGACGACTTTGCCTGTTTGGCTAAGGGCTTATGCTCCACTTGGAAAAAAGCGGGTGGGGGGGGGGGGGGTTGAGAGACAAAATGGGATCGTTGCCGCTGATTTATGTGGCACACCAATATGATGTAGTAGAGAAATTTGTTGTTGTTGTTGTTGCTGCTGTTGGACAGGATACGGAACGCACCAAAGAAAATTAGAGCAGAATAAAATCAGAACGATGCTTGTTTGGAGGGGGAAAAAGAGAGAGAGAGAGAGAAAAGAGAGAGAGAGAGAGAGAGAGAGAGAGAGAGAGAGAGAGAGAGAGAGAGAGGGTAAGACAGAAAGAGAGAGAGAGAGAGAGAGAGAGAGAGAGAGAGAGAGAGAGAACGAATGAACGAACGGACTTTATTTTAAAGGGGTTCAGAATTGGGCGCGCACGCCCACTTTACATTTTGCACTTTTAATCACAACCCTTACATACTTTATTCCATTCACACACACACACACAGAGAGAGAGAGAGAGAGAGAGAGAGAGAGAGAGAGAGAGAGAGAGAGAGAGAGAGAGAGAGAAAGAGAGAGAGATGGGGGAAGTAGGAGAGAAACCCACAGATGTAGACACACACAGACAGACTTAAAGACACAAATATAGACAGGCACACACTCACACATTAGTCTGATATACAACAATAACAACACAAACCAGAAAAATGCCGGCGTGATAGGCGCATGTCCCAGAAACATAACAAGGAATTGTTCACGCGATTTTCTAAATCTAGCTTTTTTAAAAATGGAGTCATCAACTAACTGCACAGCTCAGATACAAACACATACAAATCATGTTTTTGTCCACGGTAAATAACTGTTTCAAACTGCAAACAAATACAAACACCTCGTGTGCCGGATCGGTTAATAGTTTCTAGGCGCGTTTTTGAAAACAACCACAATTGTTTTTGTTTTTTTAAATTGATAAAGATGTACTTGATTTATATATATTTTTTTTAAATTGTTTTTTTTCCCCCCACTAGAAATGCACTCGAAGCCACACTTCAGATGTTAGTACAAATGTTTTTACTTGTATTTACTACACAAACTTCAGTAATATCAGCAAAGTAGCGGATGCTATCTTCCCAATGCTCATAATGTTTTCTTGTTTACTGTATATTGTCAATGCTTATGCTTTTTTATCTGACGAATGTTTCTCTGGTATTTGTCCCACCAGGAATCGCGTATTCTGTCCCTATCAGGCTATCCCTCGTGCAGTAAAGATTATTGAAATACGTCTCAAATGTGACAAGAAAATGACCGGCAGAATAGGCTTCTCGTGTCGTGTTTTTCAAACGTGATGTCTAGCGTAAAACTGAATTGATTACGATTTGAACGCCAAAGATTGTTTATAGTCTAGTGTTTTGTAGCACATGTGCACGTCTTCAGATACTGTATAACTTGTAAATCCTGGAAAAAAGCACAAATTATATTTATATAAATATTATTTGACAATAAACGTCAATCAAAGAGGCAGATGATTATTTTTTACTGTCAAGGGTTGCTATTTCGCAGGTTATGGTCCTAAAGTGACTGCTTTGCATTTTACCAGAAAGTCGACAGCGAGTGAACCACCGCTTTGCACCAATGAATATTCATTCAGACGGGGCTCAGATGAGCAATCTTTTTCACTCAAGCAAATAAAAACAAAGCAATAATAAAGTAAGGCTCAAAGTAAATAACTGTCATATTTCCTGACAGATGCAAGAGTATTCTTCAGGCACTCTCATCTGGAATATTATCAGGTAAACAGACACTACTCTACAAACTAGACAACCGGTGCAAAATTAACTTTATAACGAACACCCTCCAAATGTCGAGTTCCCGGAAATGAGAGAGCTGATAAACTAGCTAAGCAAGGTGTAAATGAAGAACAACCTGCCGTACCAACCAACCTCTCATCCAGAAAAGAGCAGAGAGATCTAATCAATCAGAGGGCTGCCAAAACTAATTGAAGATTATCATATTATGGATAGACCGGAGAAACTCATTATTCTACACCTTAGAACATCGCACAGTCGACTTCGCGGCCACATATACACGCAATATAAGATTGGCGAATCAGCCATGTGCACATCTGGACCGGCACCTGAGACAAAAGATCACATCCTCCAAGACTTTTCTAAATACAAAGTTATATCAAGGAAAAACTTTTGACCAAGAGAAACACCGATTAAAGCTAAATGTTATGGGTGGATGAGTGAATTACAAAAGACAGTAAAGTTTATATTAGAGACAACATTGCAGATATAGATAATCTATTTCGGGCGAACAAAAGAAGGAGAAGAAGCAGAAAAAGTATCAACTGGCACTTGCAAACCTGCCAATAATTTTAAACAACAAAATCAGCCATTTATGAAAAAAGAAGAAATCTTATTCATTCATTTATTCATTCATTCATTCATTCATTCATTCATTCATTCATTCATTCATTCATTCATTCATTCATTCATTCATTCATTCATTCATTCATTCATTCATTCATTCATTCATTCATTCATTCATTCATCCATTCATTTATTGACCTATTGTACTATTATGCCACTTAGACCTCGCAACCTATTTCTTCATTCCGTTGTAACCTATGCAATCAGCTGAACATCGTTGAGGGAATGCAGTAGTTGAAGTAAACAGACATCCACAGCAGGTGATGCGAATAAACGTGTGATCGTTAGACTAGACAGAGACGTGAGTAGGGGTTGCGATCAAAGTTATCATAGTTAAAGTAGATAAACATTTACAGAGGGTGATGCGAATAAAGATGTCATAGTTAAAGTAGATAAACATTTACATACGGTGACGCGAATAAAGATGTCATAGTTAAAGCAGATAAACATTTACAGTAAGTGATGCAAATAAAGATGTCATAGTTAAAGTAGATAAACATTTACATACGGTGACGCGAATAAAGATGTCATAGTTAAAGCAGATAAACATTTACAGTGGGTGATGCGAATAAAGATGTCATAGTTAAAGTAGATAAACATTTACAGAGGGTGATGCGAATAAAGATATCATAGTTAAAGTATATAAACATTTACATACGGTGACGCGAATAAAGATGTCATAGTTAAAGTAGATAAACATTTACAGAGGGTGATGTGAATAAAGATGTCATAGTTAAAGTAGATAAACATTTACAGAGGGTGATGCGAATAAAGATGTCATAGTTAAAGTAGATAAACATTTACAGAGGGTGACGCGAATAAAGATGTCATAGTTAAAGTAGATTAACATTTACATACGGTGATGTTAATGAAGATGTCATAGTTAAAGAAGATAAACATTTACATACGGTGATGTGAATGAAGATGTCATAGTTAAAGTAGATAAACATTTACATACGGTGATGCGAATGAGGATGTCTTAGTTAAAGTAGATAAACATTTACATACGGTGATGTGAATGAAGATGTCATAGTTAAAGTAGATAAACATTTACACACGGTGATGTGAATGAAGATGTCATAGTTAAAGTAGATAAACATTTACATACGGTGATGTGAATGAAGATGTCTTGGTTAAAGTAGATAAACATTTACATACGGTGATGTGAATGAAGATGTCATAGTTAAAGTAGATAAACATTTACATACGGTGTTGTGAATAAAGATGTCATAGTTAAAGTAGATAAACATTTACATACGGTGATGCGAATTAAGATGTCTTAGTTAAAGTAGATAAACATTTACATACGGTGATGCGAATAACCGACTGAACGTTATACAAGACATACAAGTGAGTAGGGGTTGCGAATAAATACGTCATAGTTAAAGTAGAAAAACATTTACATAGGGTGTTGCGAATAAAGATTAAATAATTAAAGTAGATATACATATACAGAAGGTGTTGCGAATAAAGATGTCATAGTTATACGGACATTTACAGAGAATGCTTTAAGTAAAGATGCCATAGTTATGCGGACATTTACAGCGGGTGTTGTGAGTAAATATGTCATAGATATACGGACATTTACAGAGAATGCTGTAAGTAAAGATGCCATAGTTACACGGACATTTACAGTGAGTGCTGTGAGTAAATATGTTATAGTTATACGGACATTTAGAGAGGGTGTTGTGAGTAAAGATGTCATAGTTTAAGTAGATAAATGTTTACAGAGTGTGTAGCGAATAAAGATGTCATAGTTATACGGACATTTACAGTGGGTGCTGTGAGTAAAGATGTCATAGTTATATAGACATTTACAGTGGTTGCTGTGAGTAAAGATGTCATAGTTATATAGACATTTACAGTGGGTGCTGTGAGTAAAGATGTCATAGTTATATAGACATTTACAGTGGGTGCTGTGAGTAAAGATGTCATAGTTATACAGACATTTACAGTGAGTGCTGTGAGTAAAGATGTCATAGTTATACAGACATTTACAGTGAGTGCTGTGAGTAAAGATGTCATAGTTATACAGATATGTACAGTGAGTGCTGTGAGTAAGGATGTCATAGTTATACGACATTAACAGCGGGTGCTGTAAGTAAAGATGTCATAGTTATACGCACATTTACAGTGAGTGCTGTGAGTAAAGATGTCATAGTTTTACAGACATTTACAGTGAGTGCTGTGAGTAAAGATGTCATAATTATACAAACATTTACAGTGAGTGCTGTGAGTAAAGATGTCATAGTTATACGAACATTTACAGTGAGTGCTCTGAGTAAAGATGTCATAGTTTTACAGACATTTACAATGAGTGCTGTGAGTAAAGATGTCATAGTTATACAGACATTTACAGTGGGTGCTGTGAGTAAAGATGTCATAGGTATAGTAGACAGACATATGAGTTGGTGCTTCGAATATCTGTAGTGGGTGCTCAGAACAAAGATGTGATATTTACTTGTAGTGTATATATACTAGCAAGTTTTAACATGTGACTGTGAATTCTGGACAGTTAATGAAGAAGCAAAACAATTTATTGAGGTATAAGAGTTGTGGTTCCAAATGTTTAGAAAAAGGCGGGAGCTCAAAGACAACTTACTAACATATTTAAGGCACTAAATGAATGAACAACTTTTAAATCTAATATATATATATATATATATATATATATATATATATATATATATATATATATATATATATATATATATATATATATATGCACGAATGCATGCACGCACACACACAAAACCATTTGAATTTTTTTTTTGTTCTTCAGCATATTCCTAGAGTTTTGCAGTGTCGACAACGTTGTTGGTTTTTGAGAGTACCGACGAGACAGCCTGGGCACACCCTGAAAAACGGGACTATCTGGAGGGTTTTGGAGAGTACCTGAAAAGCGGGACAATCTGGGGGGTTTTGAAGAGTCCCGACGAGACACCTGAAAAACAAGACAGTGCAACTGAAAACAGGACGTCTAGTCACCCAACATTGGCCTTTCTCGACAATGTTTGTCTCGGAGTTTCGGTTGGACGTCATCGTTTCCTCATTTCATTTGTTTCTTATTGCAGCACTAGTTCGCGATCGAAACCTACGACTTTTCGATCTACAGGTGAGAGTATGGCAGCTACATCACGGTGGCTCCCTTGAATGTATTTGTAAAGGTAAAGTCAGGAGATGTGAACTAGCGTCATTGCACACAACATCATATATATATATATATATATATATATATATATATATATATATATATATATATATATATATATATATACATATATATATATATATATATATATATATATATATATATATATATATATATATATATATATATATATAAATCTGCGTGGATTTTTATCCTGGTATGGGACGTCGCAGGTCGACCCAGCCTCAAATGGGTACCAGGTTGGCTGTCCTGGGAAAGTAAAGACGGCCGGCGTAATGCTGACCACATTACCCACCGAGTGCCGATTGGTCTGTAAAAATGTGGGACGCTCTGCCCATATGCCCGATGCGCCGAAAGGCGTGAAAAGGGATCTTTATATATATATATATATTTATATATGTGTGTGTGTGTATATATATATATACTTTTTAGTGGCGTATCTTTTACAGGACGTTGCAGAACCAACCCCATCTTTTTTGCTGTTGTGGCTTTTCTAGGCAAGTTTACGTCCAGTAGTTTGCCATTGCTTCTTGGACGGTCGGCTTCTCAAAATCACTGTCGAACCAACGCAAGGCGCAAGGCCCGCAGCTGGGATCGAATCTGGCACCCCGACATTACAAAGCGCATTCGCAACGCCTAAGCCACAGACGCTGATACACACACACACACACACTCACACACACACACACATATATATATATATATATATATATATATATATATATATATATATATATATATATATATATATATAAGTTAAGTTAGTTGCGTATTCTTTACAAGACTTTGCATGATGTTTTTTGGCTATTGTGGTTTTTCTAGGCAAAAAAAAGATCCGGTATTTTGCTATTGCTTTCTGGATGGGTATATATATATATATATATATATATATATATATATATATATATATATATATATATATATATATATATATATATATATATATATATATATATATATATATATATATATATATATATATATATATATATATACACACATGGCGGTGTCCGTGGCTTAGCCGCTGCGAGTCCGACTCGTAACTGCAACGTACCGCGATCGAAACCCACTGCTGGCTGCGTGGATTTTTATCATGGTATGGGGCGTCGCAGGTCGACCCAGCCTAAAATGGGTCTGTAAAAATACTAGGTGGTCTTCCTATATTCTCTATGCGAGAAAAAAAAATTATAAGAAATAAAAACAAACAGAAAAAATAAACCTAATTCACCTACAATAAAACAAACATTGTTAAGACAACACCACAAAAGAATCAAAGCAAACTATGAAAAAAAAAACAAGAAAAAAAAAAAAAAAAAAAATCTAGACATCAACCAGAATTATCAAAATAGTTATTTTATTCTATACCATTGAATATCGAAGTTGATCCACATAATTTCATTACACACTGGAACAAGTCCAGCTGGAACCTTTTAGATTGCTGACGATTCAAGGACAATGCGGAAATAGAAAGATAAAGTTCATGTAATTCGAATAATGTAATCCATCCATTACAAGGAAAACAATGTCTTTTTCGGGACCCATGTTCAATTAAGTTAATCTTTGTTAAATAAATGACTGTTGGGAAAACGTTATTAACCGAAATTACATCAACGGACTTTCCATTAATATCAAATAAGGTTCTGTAAATTTCGTCACACAGATGATAATTTGAATTACGGGGGGAAAATGACAGTATTTTGTTTCTGTGGCAGCTTATTGATTCATATTGTTGTCTTACGTGTCAAGGAAAAAACAAACAAACCAGGACATGGGCTACAAGAACCACATAGGATTAGGACACAAACACAATAAAGAGGAGCGTCAAGGCCACGACCGGCTGCATCTGACGGGCCGTGCTGCTAACGTCGTCACCGGGTTGGGCTCACTATGCGTTAACGCAGCGGTTTCCAAACTGGGTGCCGTGAGCGTATGCCAGTGATGCCGCGGAAATAATAAAAAAAAAAACAGACGGCTAAAAATTGGTGAAATTTTTGAAGAAGGCAAGTAGATACTTAAAAGTAAGTCTTTCCTCGTCACTGTCAAAAATAGTTTTTTTTTCCTTGTTTGAGAACGACAAGGCTAAGGTAGAGGAGATGACCTGGTTGCACTGGGTTTCATTCCATATGGCTTAGTCTCGCTTCGAAGAAAAGCCTGCCACCTGTTGAAACCCTCGTACAAAGCTCGAGCCCCGTAGCTGCAGTGACGATCTCCCAAAGGTCTGTTAATTTTAGGGCGAACTATGATTGTTTTACACACAAACACACACACACAAACTGGTAGGTGGGCAAACAACAATACAGCCAAGCGCAGCAGAAAGAATTTTGTGTGTGTTTGTGTGTGTATAAACATTCAGAAAGCATTGCCTACACGGAAATATAAACAATTATGTCATGTACACATTATAATTGTTTTATATAATCTCTGCCTGCTTCTGAAACCTAAGGCTAACGAAACAAGGGCATGCAACACACTCGACCCGCATCAGATTTTTCCTGTTCAAATATATCTTTTTTCACAGTACGAATAAAGTATTCAGGTCCTGATCTCCACTTTCTGAGGCTTTAATTCTCTAAAGCCAGCGACCAGTGGTGCTCCTATCGACTGCACAACTTCCATACACAACACACAAACATTGATGAACGTTCACTAAAATGTATTTTTCGCAACCAGAAGTTTTACAATTAGCCTGTTTGTAACGCACATTTTCCTCGCCCACTACTGTAACGGAATAGTGCAACTTCTAAGTTTGTCGTAATGAGTTGCTATTTTGTAGATTTAAAAAAAAAAAAAAAAAACGGCATTTCCGATTTTACAATGTGCAGAAAATAATTTTTTAGTCTTTATTATTGGCTGAGAATGATAATGAGGACATGTTTTTCGAATGTGCCTCGCGCGTGTGAGTGTGTGTGAATGTGTGTATGTGTGTGTGCATGTGCGTGTGTGGTGAATATAGATAGATAGACACAGAGGTAGATGGGCATAGATGGAGAAAAGTTTCACAGAGAAAGAAAAAGAGAAAGAAAGAGAGAGAAAGAGAGAGTTAAACTACATGCGCCCCCCCCCCCCCCCCACCGTAACCTCCTCCTCCCTCCCCTCCCCTCCTATTTCTCTACAGAAAAATCAAATTACGGCAGGCGTGTAACTAAATTCAAGATTTCAAACTGCAGAATGCACCTGAATATGGTATAACGAAACATGGATGAAATGTAAACGGCTCGGGGAAAAAAAAAATAGCGACTGATGATAACCAGAAGAAAGCCTTTGATTTGAAGGATAGGGCTTCGTCGAAGAGAAGAGAGGCTGATAAGGGTAGTTGATTTAATGTGAAGTGTCTGTAGGCAACGTTGTTAAATCCATTCCCAGATACCCACTCACAGAATGGCTGCATCGCACGAACATAAACTAGGGAATTTATCGTTGGAATTTTCCCGTAGGACAGCTCAACTCCTACATAAATGTTGAGGAAAGTTTATTGTTTTGAAGTGTACATAAAGTAATGGAAACTCTCAACAGAATGAAATATGTCATTAACCCTTCCCTTTAGCACGATGAGGTTCATAGATTTTCTAGTCTTGTCAACAATAATTGGTTAATGTTACTTGCATCATGCTTCGTTTGTCATAAGTGGATACATTGTTCCTTCCATTCTCCTTTCGTCGGAAGAGCTAGGGCATTATGACAATATCAGTATGAGGTCAATGTCCGCAGTAGCGCTTGTACAGACGCTTGCCTGTCCGCGTGAAGACCTTGGGTTCAAATCTGATGAATCTTGGCGGATTTTTCAAAAAAAAATAATCTTGGATCCCTAGTCAATGCAGCCTGATATATTCACTAGGAATCTCCGTGTGTGTTCCGGGGCACCAATGTGTGTGTGTGTGTGTGTGTGTGTGCGTGTGTGTGTGTGCATCAATGTGTGTGTGTGTGTGGGGGGGGGAGGGAGCAAGAACACACCCACCACTTCCCCAACAAGCATGTCGTAGCAGTCAACTAATCAGGGGATCCCTTTGAAGTACACCCGCCTGTGCGGCAAGAGACCAGAAGTCTACAAACGAAAAAGCCTGATCTGTGAAACTGGTGTGCACGCAACATTCAGATTCTGGAACAAGAATAAAGTCCAAAGGTGGACGAACACTCACAACTTTGTGTCAGAGTTTACACATGGTGGACGCGGAGAAAAACATGAAAAAGGGAATAATAATAATAATAATAATAATAATAATAATAATAATAATAATGATAATAATAATGATAATAAAAATAATAATAATAATAATAAGACGAAGAAGAAAAGAAGCAGAAGAAGAAGCAGAAGAAGAAGAAGAAGAAGAAGAAGAAGAAGAAGAAGAAGAAGAAGAAGAAGAAGAAGAAGAAGAAGAAGAAGAAGAAGAAGAAGAAGAAGAAGAAGAAGAAGAAGAAGAAGAAGAAAAAGAAGAAGACGAAGAAAAAGAAGAAGAAGAAGAAGAAGAAGACGCAGCAGCAGCAACAGCAGCAGAAGAAAAAGAAGAAGAAGAAGATTCACTAGGAAACTTTTGGAAGTAAAAGCAACGAGTGAGATGTAGACGCCATGATCATGTATAAGTAGTTGGTTTATATTAACATGGATGTCAAGATGGCGGGACGTGTTTCTCTCTAGCTCGGCGCATATCGGTTGATCGACGGTCCGACAAGCTGTCATCGCAAAACCACCAATTGTTATAGAATCAGATTTCTGACTCTAACTGCACGATGATTCGTTCTAATCTGTTACTTATCTAGGGAGCAAGATGTCATCTACAGGAGATACCGCACCAGAAATATCATTTAGAAAAGCACTGGCATCTAGTGCCTTCAATAAACTGTCTAACATCTGGAAATCAAAGACACTTAGCAAACACACAAAATTCAAGATCTTCAATTCTTGTGTGATTCCAGTACTAACCTATGGATGCGAGAGTTGGAAATCAACGAAAACTCTAGACACAAAATTAGACAGTTTTGAAAATAAATGCCTTAGAAGAATACTAAATTTCAAATGGTCAGATTTCCGAACCAATACACAAATAAGGCAAGAATCCAGGCAAGAGTATGTGTCTAATTTTATACGAAAACGCCGCTGGAACTATGTCGGCCACGTCCTTAGAATGGATAAATCAAGACTTCCTTACCAAGCCCTCGTTTGGACACCACAGGGGAAAAGATCTCGTGGAAGACCAAGGGAAACCCTACGTAGAACTATCATCAGGGAAGGCTCGCTCATGGGCCACTCAAACATCCAAGACCTACAACGGATTGCAACGGACCGCCATGCATGGAGAGTCACGACCTCTGCCCTATGTGCCGCACTCGACACAAGAGGAAAGACTAACTAACTAAGCACCACATGGCCATATCGGGTTGGTGTGCTAGCTAGACGCTTCGCATGCTGACCTGAAGGTCTTGAGTTCGGCTCCCTATCGAGTGGGACCTATCTTTTTAACTTCTTTTTTCTTGCTTCTTTTTACTTTTCAAACAAAAATTTACTATTTCTCCCATGTCTACCTAGCCTAAAGTGTGCGCTAGGTAAATTCATGGGAATAAAGAGGCCGGCGTGATGCTCACCACCTCAACCAACGAGGTGATAGCCTATACAGATAAGAGTCTATCATCACGAGTCTCTAGCGGGAATAGATTTATTTACCTACTAATATATGCACCATGGGACAATGATCAAGAACTATGAAGTAGAGGAAAAAGCAGTATAAGGTTAACTTCATGAAGGGAAGCTTCCCTATGCCACTCCTTGTACAGCAGTGTTGTATATGTGGTTCAGTAGATCAGACCTCTACATTCGAGCATAACCGGACATTCTCGGATGTCTTGAAAGGTCACCGGTCCTCTACGCCAGACATCATGTCACAGGCACTATTCCTTAGGCTCTCTGCTCCGGGCATCTATCTCATGCACTCTGCCTTGGTTCTCTGTTTAGGGCAACAATCTCAGTCAATTTTGGGTTATCTGTTCCGGGCAACTATCTCAGGCACTCTGCCTCATGTTCTCTATTGGGGCAACTATCTCAGGCACTCTGCCTCATGTTCTCTGTTGTGCCAACTAATTCGGGCACTCTGCCTTGGGTTCTCTGTTTGGGGTAACTATCTCAGGCACTTGGTCTTGGGTTCTCTGTTCTGAGAATTTATGTCAGGCACACTGCCTTAGGTTCTCTGTTCCAGGTATCTATCTCAGGCACACTGCCTTAGGTTCTCTGTTCCAGGTATCTATCTCAGGCACACTGCCTTAGGTTCTCTGTTCCAGGTATCTATCTCAGGCACACTGCCTTAGGTTCTCTGTTCCAGGTATCTATCTCAGGCACTCTGCCTTAAGTTCATTGTTCCAGGTATCTATCTCAGGCACTCTGCCTTGGGTTCTCTGTTCCAGGTATCTATCTCAGGCACACTGCCTTGGGTTCTCTGTTCCAGGTATCTATCTCAGGCACACTGCCTTGGGTTCTCTGTTCCAGGTATCTATCTCAGGCACTCTGCCTTGGGTTCTCTGTTCCAGGCATCTATCTCAGGCACACTGCCTTGGGTTCTCTGTTCCAGGCATCTATCTCAGGCACACTGCCTTGGGTTCTCTGTTCCAGGCATCTATCTCATGCACTCTTTCTTGGATTCTCTGTTGCGGGCATCTATCTCAGGCACTCTTTCTTGGATTCTCTGTTGCGGGCATCTATCTCATGCACTCTTTCTTGGATTCTCTGTTGCGGGCATCTATCTCATGCACTCTTTCTTGGATGCTCTGTTGCGGGCATCTATCTCATGCACTCTTTCTTGGATTCTCTGTTGCGGGCATCTATCTCATGCACTCTTTCTTGGATTCTCTGTTGCGGGCATCTATCTCATGCACTCTTTCTTGGATTCTCTGTTGCGGGCATCTATCTCATGCACTCTTTCTTGGATTCTCTGTTGCGGGCATCTATCTCAGGCACTCTTTCTTGGATTCTCTGTTGCGGGCATCTATCTCATGCACTCTTTCTTGGATTCTCTGTTGCGGGCATCTATCTCATGCACTCTTTCTTGGATTCTCTGTTGCGGGCATCTATCTCATGCACTCTTTCTTGGATTCTCTGTTGCGGGCATCTATCTCATGCACTCTTTCTTGGATTCTCTGTTGCGGGCATCTATCTCATGCACTCTTTCTTGGATTCTCTGTTGCGGGCATCTATCTCATGCACTCTTTTTGGGGTGATCGGTTCTGGGAATTTATGTCGGGCCCTCTTCCTTGGTTTTTTTTCTCCCGGGCATCTATCTCATTCGTAATTACGAAAGATGTGGATCATTTGCTAGTCTGACTTGTCAGAGCTCATGCACTGAAGCGCTAGAGATGCTGGAGTTTCAATTCACAGACTTTCTAAGAAGCTCGCTAACCTCACTCCACCAAGAAACAAATATCTTATAACAAGTGTAACATCATCAACTTTATCATCATTCACCTTGCCAATAGCGTGGGTAAATCATTCCTCTCCACAATCTACGATCTTCCGCACTAAGTATCAGTTCGTGTGGTGACTCCTTTCCATGCCATGACAAAACGTTGTTTAGAATCTTCTAAAGTTGTCTGTCTCGGTCTGTATTCCCCTAGATTTTTCCAGTGGTCACAACATGTGCCCAGTGTTAGTTATTATATTATAATTTTAAATCATGTCTTCAAACAAATTGCAAAAGACAGAATAAGTAAGATAATTTCGGTACTGCTTCCGCTTTCACTTTAACGATTACTGTGTTTATATTTAGTTTCTCAATGTGTTAGTTCTGGGGCTTCATTTCAGGGAATGAAGAACATACCCTTGCTCTCCTCTCCCTGGCACTGAAAGCAGACGTGGTCACTCACAACAAAACATAAAAGAAAATTTGTAACCATGGAAATAAGGTAAATGAGAGAGACTGTAGAAGTAACCAAAGTAACCATAAGAGATACAATCAGGAATGAGGTCATACGAGATAAAGTCGGCACTGAACCAGTTCTAAATTACATAGAAAGACAACAAATCAAACGGTTTGCTCACTTGGAGAGAATGCCTTCTGATGCTATACCATACAAGGCATATAACAAATGAGGAGAAGGACGTAGAGCAAGAGGTAGACCAAAAACAAGACGAGAAGACGACCCAAATCCAACTCAGCATTGGCTGAAGGTTTGTGGTTTTATTAACTCATTGAGTTACAAACAACGCCTGATGAAATCACCATGTCTGCGAATTTCCCTTCTTAGCCTAATATGTTCTCTTACTTTTGTCTTTGGTCAGAACATACTCAAGAAATCCGGCTTATCCAGTGGTCACATCTATTTTATAACACTTTGAAAGTAGTTTTTGTGATATAGTCAAATCACCGGCATTTATTCATTGGTTCCTGTAGCGAGCCCTTCTTCTGGTACTGAATGATTTAAGCAATATCACTATCATTTGTGATACTTTTCGAAGGTTTTACCCTAAAAAAAATGCTGTGCCATCTGCGCAATAAAGATTAGTTACAGTGCACGCATTTTGTTTTTTTGCGAGGGAAAAAAAAAAGGGGGGGGGGAGGGGTGATATTAGGTAGTGTGATCTCAGTCGCTTCCTCGGTGCGAGTCTTGCCATACTCTCGGACAACTGTGAGAACTGATTTAGTTTAAGTAAACCTTTACCGCGAAAACTAACAACTGGTACTCGTTTGTCAAGCAATTGTTAAACGCATTCACTAACACCTGAACCAGAGAACCGCACGATTATCGTTGTTAAAATCAAAGTAAGCTATGGAAGTATTTGTCAACGAATACACGAATCCTGCAGCACAGAAAGAATAGATAGAAGCTTAAAGGCACTGCCTCCGGGACATTCTAATTTAGTCGATCGTATCTGTTGTGTCTCAAACAAAGTGTCAAATGCTCTGTCTCACACAATCTTTTTAAGGTGGGCACCATTGCCATCATGTGCCCTGTCGACAAGTGTAGGCGGTCATGTTTCACCACGATCTCGCATGATCATTAGAATTATTGATCAGGTCAGTGTTCTTGTCCCGCCATATCGATGTGGCTAAGCCATCCAGATATTTATCTCTTTGTGTTTTTGTTGTTGTTGCTCTTCTCCCCATCAATCTTGCCGTGTGTAATCAAGTTCTCGAGTCCACTGCTTCCCAGAACATATCCATACACACGTACACACACACACACACGCGCGCACACACACAATACTGGCTGTGTGGACAACATCAAGAGATGCACTGAAAGGGGTCTAGAAGTTCATCTTTAACATAATGACGCTTAAAATACAATGTCAGACAATACATATAAACTATAACCTGAAAAGAATCTTTGGGTCATCAACATTTTAACAAGTTGCCTTTCCTACGTGGACTCCCTCCGCTGCCCCCTCCCCCCATCCCCCTCCCCCACATTTTCCAGTTAGCATTCCATTGGAAACTAGTATGTATGGATCAGTGGAGAACCTACGTCACACAACAGACTTAATTTTCACAGAGGCCCATGGCCGGTATGGAGGAAGTAGTTAGGAAAGAAGATGTATCTACGAGCAGACAACAGGCTTACTTTCGATATCCATGGTCTGGCCAGTATCACTGATAAGTGGTTACGATCTCAATCCAGTGCCCTGAATGTCGTGGATTTGTTTTCGTGAGAGCTTCTATCAGTGCAAGGAATGCATTTTTTTTTTAAAGGGAGATCGCTAGAGTTGTGGAGTTTATATTTGGTGCAACCCTAGCAACAGACTACTTGTCGTTCTGCGGAGAGAGATTTGGCAATATGGAATAAAAGTCTGTGCAATAAAGTCAGTCATCTGCACTTTAAACTTTCGACTATAAAAAATACAATCAAATTAGGACTTTTAATCATCAATAATACAATCCAGGATAGACCTTTAACCACGAAGAATACAATCAAGTTAGACTTTGAGCCACTAAGAATACAGTCAAACTAGATTTTTAGCCACAAGAATACAATCAAGCTAGACTTTTAGCCACTGAAAATACAATCAAGGCGGAGCTAAAGCCACCAAAAATAAAATAAAATTAGACATTTAAATACCAAGAATATAATTAATCTAGACCCTCAGCTATTTACAATACACTTAATTTAGATACTTAACCAAGAATATTACGATCAAGACAGACTTTTAACATAAACAATACAATCCAACTTGACCTTTAATCATCAAGAATACAATCAAGCTGGACCTTTAACCATCAAGAATACAACAAAGGAACACCATTAACCATCAAGAATACAATGACACTGTAACCACCAGTAATACAATCAAGCTTGACCTTTACCCACCAAGAATACAACATAGGAACACCTTTAACCATCAAGAATACAACAAAGGAACACCTTTAACCATCAAGAATACAATGACACTGTAACCACCAGTAATACAATCAAGCTTGACCTTTAACCACTGAGAATATACCCCAGCTGGACCGCTAACTACAAAGAATTACATTCAAACTAGACCTTTAAACACCAAGGATACAACCGTAAACCATCAAGAATACAAAGAAACTGTGACTACCAGTAATACAATCAAACTAGACATTTGACCACTAAGAATATACTCAACTACCAAGAAGAGCATTCAAACTAGATCTTTAAACACCAAGAATACAATCAAGGTAGACCACCAAGAATACAATCAAGCTGGACCTTTAATCCCTAAAAATACAATCACATTAGACCTTAAACTATCAAGAATACAATCACATAAGACCTTTCACTATAAAGAATACAATCACATTAGACCTTTAACTTTCAAGAATACAATTACATTAGACCTTCAACTATCAAGAATACAATCAAGCTTATATTTAACCATCATGAATATAATCAAGCTAGACCTTTAACTTTCAAGAATGCAATCAAACTAGAAATTTTGACCACCAAAAACACAATCAACGTAGACCTTTAACCACCAAGAATACAGTCAAATTAGACCTTTAACGATCAAGAAAACACTCAAATTAGACCTTTAACGATCAAAAATACACTCAAACTAGACATTAGGCCACTAAAAATACAATCGAGATAGACCTTTATACATCAAGAATACTATCAAGTTAAATCTTTAAACACCAAAACACACACACACACACACACACACACACACACACACACACACAATCAAGCCAGATTTCGCTACATCAAAATGTGTTATTCATCAGGGTAAATGGAAAAATAATACATCTGTCACACTGAATTGAAATCCGAGAAACAATTATCTATATCAAATGAAATCCAAACCTGTCCAGCAGATGACATTATGCAGAATTTAAAGCGTCTTGAAGGAATCACTGATGACTCCTGACAGAAATATTGTAATTGTAGCAGATTGTTTAGAGACCATTTGGAGCATACAGAGAATGGACAAAACTGGCGTTTCGTGCCTTGTGGAGAATCTATCCACATATTACACATCAATGTAAGTCAGTTTTCTGTTTTCTTGCATAAAGGGGTGAATGATGTAATAACATAATCATTATACTCTTGTTGTGAGCCAAGAAGTGAGGTTAAAACGAAACAAATATAAAAATGTATACCTAAACTTAATCAAACTCTAAACAACAACAAGCACGCCAATTAATTTGTTCAAGAACTATATTGTTACAGTTCAAGGGGGATTTTTTAAAACTAATCCCATTCTTCTTGTTTTGCATTGCGCGAAAAGATTAATGAAACAAGATCGGACGGCACTGCATTTTCGACAGTGCCCTCTCTACCTTATGTGCAACTTCTTATCTTGGACAGTCGAACACTGTGACACTGGAACGGTGAGGCGTACAATGCATATGTTATCACATTAATTACATTTTTAATGGTAGATGTACAATGTGATGTTCTATCCCACTTCTGTTCAACTGAGTCCTAGAGAAAGTTATAGGGAAACAAAAGTGTATTATAGGAAATACTACAAGAACACTTGGTTACGCAGATAACATTGATATTGCTGGATAAAATAATACAGAGACTAAAAAACACAGGCTCTATTAAAAGGAGCAGCTCACAAAATTTGACTAATTATCAAACATCCCCGTGTGGGTTCTGGGGCCCCATTGTGGGGAAAACAAGAATAGACTTACTGCCTCCCCAAAAGCATGTCGTAAGAGTCGACTAATTGGGGAGCTTCCTTTGAAGTCGGAGTGCATCTGCCGGAGAGACAAGGAACCGACAGTCTGCATTCAAGAGAATGAGATCTGTAAAACTGATGCACACGCAACACTCAGGTTCTGGAGCAGGACTGCAGTTCAGTAGTGGACGTGCAACCAGAACCTTCCGCCAGAGTGTACAGCTGGTGAACGCGAAGAAGAAGAAGAAGGATAAGACAGAATGCATAATAATTAAAAGACAGGGCAAGGATTCAAACTGCGGCCACACACAAGCCGATAATATGAACATCAAATGAACGGAAACATATAAGTAATTGGGTGCAAACTTCAACTGCTCAAAAACAATAATAGACGAAATACAATCTAGTATACAGGCTGGACTTAAAGTATACTATATCCTTTAATATATATTAGCGACAAAGTCTCTATTTCGCAAAACCAAGATAAAAAAATATATATAAAACTTCGATTAGACTAGTTATTTTATATGGCTCTGAAACGTGGAGCACAGTTATTAGAGATAAATGCTTATTACACATATTCAAAAACGGAGTCTCACAACCTATCAAATATGCAAGTAGCGGAGAGTGGAGAGTGAGATGCAACAACGAAATTCATAATATTTTTAAATCACTATCGATCACTGGCATCATGAGAGCTAATAGACTGAAATGGATGTGGCATATTGAGAGAATGTCAGATGACAGAAAGGTAAAAGCTGTAAAGAAAGATGTTCCCATTGCACTGAAGCCCGCTTTGATTCGGGCTAGTAGGATTCACCCATGATTCGTCCACAGTAATAATCCTGTTCAGCATGTCTTCTCACTCATCTTTACGAATGTCCTTTACTGGCAGCCCTTAAACCCCCCCCCCCCCACACACACACACATACACACAACAAAAAAACGCACAGCAGCACTTTTTTCTTTGAAGGTACACTCCATAGGTTCAGTTGTAATTTTGTTTCTGTGTTGCGAATGCGCTTGCAACACCTAGCGCCACATAACGAATGGAGACATAAAGTTCGATACTGCTGTCACCTAATGACATCTGTTAGTTAGTTTGTCTTTCCTCTTGTGTCGAGTGCGGCACATAGGGCAGAGGTCATGACTCTCCATTCATGGCGGTTCGTTGCAATCTGTTGTAGGTCTTGGATGTTTCAGTGGCCCATGAGCGAGCCTTCCCTTGGTCTTCCACGAGATCTTTTCCCCTGTGGTGTCCAAATGAGGGCTTTGTAAGGAAGTCTTGATTTATCCATTCTAAGGGCGTGGCCGACATAGTTCCAACGGCGTTTTCGTATCAAATTAGACACATACTCTTGCCTGGATTCTTGCCTTATTTGTGTATTAATTTAACAGATTAGAACGAATCATCATGCAGTTAGAGCCAGAAATCTGATTCTACAACAATTTGTGGTTTGCGATGACAGCTTGTCGGACCGTCGATCAACCGATATGCGCCGAGCTAGAGAGAAACACGTCCCGCCATCTTGACACAAACTGGAAACATCTGTAGAGACCAGCAAATGCATGTTTCTGTCCTCCCATTCCCATCTGTGACCTACTTAGTAACTTTCCCTAGTATAATTGAGTGGGCGTGTTATCCTATCATTTGATTTTTAACGGTAGAGGGACAAACTCCTCACACACAAAAAAAGTATTTTAATTTTAATTTTGGCATTATTAAATGAAAAAAAAAGTACCAATATGCTTAATTTCAAAATTATTTGACCTACCCCTCTCCCCCCGCATCCAGGTGGCGCCCCCTAGGAGAGCGAACCACTCAGGTGGAGGCCACCGGTTAGTGAAATTCTGGAAATTCAGAAATAATTTGTTTGCTTGGCCAGTCCCAAGCCCGGATAAAAAAAGAAAGAGTGTCGGACGTAGACCCGCTATCTTCCCTGTACACAGAACGGATGAAGAGTGTCGGACGTAGACCCGCTATCTTCCCTGTACACAGAACGGATGAAGAGTGTCGGACGTAGACCCGCTATCTTCCCTGTACACAGAAGAGGTTTACATAAACTCGCTAAAGAGGAAGCCAGACCAGCAAACTAACCAGCCATGTGTTGTGTGGTGCACTGATTGCACGCATAACTGATGAAAGCTACTATGGGAAGTTCAGTGACCAGAGGTGCACACTACTTTGTCTAAACAGTAAGTACTAGGACTACACAGAGTACAGCGGAATGGAGGTCAAGACAGCAAGCTCTGTGTAACGACTGACGGCACAAGAGGATGATGATGGTGAAGATGGTGCCCATTTGTATGAGGCATGTCGATCACAAAGACATTTTTTTTGGAAGATGATTAAATCGTTGTCAACTTGAGATTAAACTTAGCCAACACATAAGCATTAATTAGCACAATATACCTAACACACGCCATCCGTAGAAAAGTTTTGTGAGGTTTTAAAGAACGGATCAACAACATGGCACACTGGTGTAACCCATAAGTGCTCCGTTCTTCTTCTAACTCAAGTCTGAGTCCGAAGAAGCTCAGCACAGTGCACAGGCGCAGTAGCACCGGTGAGGATCCTAAAATACTTTAGGTAGATTTTTAACTCCAAAGTTTGCTTGGGCAGGGCCGTTAGGCTACTCTTTTCGATTTCCAACTGCCACTGGATTTTTTTACGTGCTCAACAATCACGCAGGCGTCTGATCGCACTACCGGTGAGACCAGGAGAATTTCTAGAAGTCTAAGTCCACGTGAAATAATCCCAGCCCTTACCGGGGATTGATCCTGGAACCTCTAGCACTCGGGGCGGACACCATGACTCGAGACCACGCAGTCCTCTGAATACATAGAAAAGGGTTATTTACATAATAAGTTTACTTTTTTTCCCTACTTTAACACAGAGTGCAGAATCTGTAGCATCATGTAGCACTCTATTAAAGCAATAATATATCAAGCGTTGATAACAACTCCCCTATTTTCTCCAATGTCCAGATAAAAAAAAAAAAAACCCACAACAAAGTGTTCCCGAGTGCAAACAAAGCTAGCATTAAGCTCACCAGTCAAGCCAAAAGATGCATTAATGTTCCACACAATTATTAACTGTTACGGCAAATTTGCCTGACCTCTTATTGAATTTAGACAGTTCCCCTAGGATTTCGTGTGTAGGTAAGCGAGATTTTAAACTAAGTGAGTACAAACGAAAGGAATTATGTTAGCCCACTTACACTGTGTCGCCTTTGTGTATATAAATGCTCTTTACTTTCTCTTTCTTTATTTTACTTTGCTTTTTTTCGGTCATTCATTTAGTTTCTTCTTCCTCTTCACATATATTACTCACTTTCATTCTTTATTCTTTTATATCTGCCTTCCTTCCTTTCTCATTCCTTGTTTGTTTATATTTTTATTTATGACTACTTACCTTTCTTTCTTTCTTTCTTTCTTTCTTTCTTTCTTTCTTTCTTTCTTTCTTTCTTTCTTTCTTTCTTTCTTTCTTTCTTTCTTTCTTTCTTTCTTTCTTTCTTTCTTTCTTTCTTTCTTTCTTTCTTTCTTACTTTCTTTCTTTCTTTCTTTCTTTTTCTTTCTTTCTTTCTTTCTTTCTTTCTTTCTTTCTTTCTTTCTTTCTTTCTTTCTTTCTTTCTTTCTTTCTTTCTTTCTTTCTTTTCTTTCTTTCTTTCTTTCTTTCTTTCTTTCTTTCTTTCTTTCTTTCTTTCTTTCTTTCTTTCTTTCTTTTTTTTCTTCTTTTTTTCTTTCATTTTCTCTTTCTTTCTCTCTTTCTTTCTTTCTTTCTTTCTTTCTTTCTTTCTTTCTTTCTTTCTTTCTTTCTTTCTTTCTTTCTTTCTTTCTTTCTTTCTTTCTTTCTTTCTTTCTTTCTTTCTCTCTTTCTTTCTCCCTTCCTCTTTTCCTACCTCCCTTCCTACCTCCCTTCCTTCTTTCCTTCATTCCTTTCTTTCTTTTTGGGAGGAGACGAGTGGGTCAGAGTACCTGAGGAAAAGTCTGACCTGTGAAGGGTTATGATCACATTGGGGGTGGAAGTTCAATAGGTCATCAATGACAATTCACTCCCAGGTGATCTGATTATCTATACAGATGGTTCGGTGTTGAGAGTAAAGAGAAGCGCTTGGGAGTTCGTAGCGAAAGCCAATGGAAAATCTGTAGTGCAAGACAGCCTATCATATGACACCACAACATCTAGCATGATAAAGGAGATGGAGGCGGTAACTGCAGCTCTAAGATGTATACACAAGTCGTAATTATAACTGACTCTGAAGGCATGCTGAGAAAGGCGAAGACAGGGATGCTTCGAGCAGAATGGCAAGCTTCACTGGCAAGGTTACGGGCATACTTTGGATCTTTTCTCCAGGCTATACCGGCGTAGTGGGTAATGAACAGACAGACAGATTGGCTGGATCTGCACCACTGGGTGGTGAATCGATACATGACAAGGCAGATGTGGTCTGGACAGTTTGGCAAAAAGTAACGGAACCAGTAGAGAAACAAAATTATTATGACCTGGAGAGAATGAGGCACCTGGATGTAACCAGAGAGTCTGGCCGACTCATTATACTCAGAGAAAGGCAAGACGGACATATAACCAGATTGTGACCGGTACCATCAGTATTGGAACTCTGCGCTGGAGATGAGGACGAAGCACGCATGGGAATGCCCCGAGTGCTGTGATGTCAATTCTTGACTCAACTCTACGTCACAAAACATAACATCATATTTGAATCCACAGTAATGCGTCAGTCACATTCTTGGAAAAGTCGGCAGTTTTACAAACCTAGGTAGAAAAATGACATCTTTAAGGGATTCAGTGCCAAAAATATCATCTAGAATCGCACTGGCGTCTAGTGCCTTTAACAAACTGTCTAACGTCTGCAAGTCAAAGACATCCAGCAAACAGACAAAACTTGAGATCTTCAACGATTGCGTGATTCTAGTACTAACTTATGGATGCTAAAGTTGGAAAACAACGATAGCTCTAGATTAACAAATAGACAATTTTGAGAACAAATGTCTTAGAAGAATACTAAATCTCCACTGAACAGATTTCAGATCCCATTCGCAAATAAGACACGAGACCAAGCAAGATAATGTATCCAAGTTTTTTTTTTTTTTAAGCACCACCGAAACTGTATTGACTATTCACTCAGAATGGATGAGACAAAATTACACTATCAAGCGCTCATATGGACACAGGGAGGAAAAAGTAAACGGAAAAGACTAAGAGAGATCCTGTGTAGAACCATCATCAGGGAAGGCTTAACCATGGGCCTAATAAACATCCAGGATCTAAAACAGGTGGCAGCAAAATGCCAGACATGGAGAGCTTTGACCCTATGCGCCGCCCTAGGCTCAAGAGGAAAGACTAACTAAAGCAGCGACAGTAACCAATGTTGAATGGTCGCGTCACTTAAGCCTGTGATAATGGAATCGCAGATTATCAACGTACACAATTGTTTCCAATTAATCGACAGTCGTTAGGGTTGGGAGACCGGGAAGGGTGAGGGAAAAGGGGGGGGGGGGGGGGGGGGGGGGGGGTGGGGTAGGAGAATAGACGGGGTGTGTGGAAACAGAACAGAGCGTGTATGAAAAAGGCTAGTCCAAATTAAAATGCAAGACTCAACAGTGTTTCAAGGACATTACAGTTCATTGTAGATTCACAGTTATCTCCTTCTCTAAATGTGTGTTTGCTTTTAAGAAACCTCTCCAAAATATATATCTTTTTTTCCCACTAATTAACCTGACTGTTTGTCTTTCTCTTTCGCGACTCCCCTCCTTCTTCTCTCTCATCCTCCCTCCCCTAATTTTCCCCCCCCCCCCTTCTCTGTCTGTCTCTCTCTCTGCTTTTGTATTTTAACATAAACCCATTCAAGGTTTCGGAAACGTTTTTGGTCCACCGCCCCCATTTCAGGGAAAAGATTCCCCAGGGCCACCCCCCCCCTTTTCCCACTCATTTCCCACCCCTGTCTGTAAATATCAACATCGTGTGCCACTCCAAAAAGCAAAGCAGGTCATCATTCGCTGTCCTACATGGTTAGCAGAGTGAGGGGTCAGCTGGTGCTCTTGTCCCGCCCCCTACATGTAACCAGCTCAACGAGGTATTTATTTATCTCTTTACGACCCCTCCCTTCCCGTCCTAATTCTGTAAGTTCTACCAGTTGTCACCCATGTTTCCGATGTAGTGGCAATTTTGTTTTGTAAAGACTTTTTTTCCCGGTCTCTCAACATCCTCTGGTTTGTATTTTTCTTAGTCTTTTTTTCCAGTTAACCTTTAAATATTGTTTTACGTGTATTCGGCGTTTTAAATCTCTGAGAGATAAGGCACTGCATGAGATGTCCTGTCGCCTTCACAAGCTCTGCCGCCCCTTTTCTATGGATCCATAGTTGGCTGAAAGTCACTGCTGGGCTAGTTTTGTTCTTGTAGACAGCATTCTGATATTTCATCATCATGCTCATCATCAATTCTCTTTATGCCTAGTGCACTTTAGGATTCAAAGAGAACTTTCAATGCTTTCCTGTCCTGTGCAATCTTCAGTGCAATTTTCCATGTCAGAGATGCCGCATTCAGGTAACTTTCCGTTGTTCGTCTCCATGTTGTTTTTTGGGCGCCCTTTTTTTCTCTTTCCCTCTGGTATTCACGTGAGAGCTGTTTTAGCAGGTATATCAGGATTCATTCTCATAACGTGGCCAAGATATTTCCACCATCTCTTGATTATCATACTGTCTAAAGTTTCTTTGTTTGTGACTTGAAGCAGTTTGGTGTTTCTGGCCAGAATATTGATAATTCTACGCAGACAGATGTGGTGCAGGGTGGATAGCTTGTGTGCATCTTTTCTGGTCATTCTCCAGCATTCTGCTCCATAAAGAACTGGCAAAAGTGATGCTCTTGTAGAGTCGGGGTTTCGTTACTCTGCAGTAACTGTTGGATTTCTAGATTTGCCACATCCTTCCAAAAGCAGCTCTAGCTTGGTTTCAGGCGTGACTGTATGTCTTCCTCTGTTCCTTCCGGTAAGGACACTACACTACCAAGATATGTGAACTGTTCAGCATTCTCAAGTGTTTAGTTTTTTAAGGTCACTGGTTGCTGGTTTGGACTGTTTGTCATGATTTTAGTTTTCCTTGTATTTATTCTCAGTCCCACCATTTCTGCGGTGCTATGTAGTCTGTTACTTTTCTCTTGTATATGTTCATGTTTATGTGATAGGAGTGCCATATCATTTGCAAAATCAAGGTCCTCAAGTATAGTGAATGGAGTCCATCGTATGCCTCTCGATGTCTTGTCTACTGTGTTCTTTAGTATCCGATCAATCACAAGGTTGAAGAGGAGGGATGACATAACACAGCCCTGACTTTCACCTGTCTTTACTGGGAAAGATGTATTGTAACTTTTAATACTGCAGGGAAAGTCTTTACAAAAGAGAGCAATTATGTTGATCATTCTTTCTGGAATTCTATAATGTCGTAATATTTTCCAGACTGTCGCTATGGATGCTGTCAATAGCTTTCTCAAAGTCCACAAAATTAATATATATATTTCTCTGCCATTCATTGCATTGTTCTAAAAAAATTTTGGGGGGGGGGAGGTGAAGATATCCTCAGCTGTTCCTCTGCCTTTTCTGGATCCCGCTTATTCCACTTGTAGGCATTTATCTACTCCCTTTATGATCCGCATTTTGATGATTTTACAAAAAAAAAAAAAAAAAAAAAAAAAAAAAAAAAAATTGCTTGGTACTGAGAGTGTGTTAAATCTCTTTTTTGTTTGTTTGGGTATTTGTACTATTGTTCCTTTAGTCCAGTCATCAGGCAACACTTATTTTTCCAAAATATCCTCGAACAATAGTTCTAGAATGCTAGCTGTTGTGTTGGGATCTACTCAGAGAAGTTCTGCTGGCAGTTTGTCTTTGCCTGGTGCTTTGTTGTTCTTTAAAGTGTGGATAGCGTTAAGGATTTCTAGTTTGCTTGTGGTTTAAAAATAATGTCAAGGTCCTTAGAGGCTGGTTGAATATCTGGGGGATGTTCAGGATCTGTTCAAGAGGTTAGAGAAGTGTTTAGTCCACTGCATGTTTTGTTTGTGTTCTGTGGTAAGCAGTTTGCCTTAGTTATCTATGATGGGCATGCTGTGGTAATTGTTTTTGTGTCTGCAAATTTGTTGGGTAATTTTGTATGGTTTGTAGATAATGTTCTTGAGCAGCATTTTCTGCTGTTTCTGCTAGATTTTCCAATAATCTACTTTTGTCAGTTCTGACACTTTTCTTTACCGTTTTTATTTAGTTCGCCAAATTCTAACATTAGTTTGTCTTTCTGACGTTCTGATTTAGATTTATTAGGCTCTTTATTCTTTTTTGCTTGGTAATAAAGTCCATGGTTTGACTGCTGATCCATTCTCTGTGATGTTGTTTCCGGGTTCCTTATATGTTGTTTATGGTTGTTTTGTATGTTTCTTTGATCTGGTTCCATCTGTCTTGAATGCTGATTGTAGTTGGAGTGTCTGGGTCACCTGATAGAGTTTGAAATCTATTCTTGAGTTCTACTATAAATTTAATGGCAATGTATTTTTCTCCCAATAGGTTGACTTTGTAGCATGCTGTCTGTGTCTTAGCTTGTTTGTGCACTGTTTTTAGTTTTAAGTCGTAGTAGAGCAACTACCAAGGTGATGATCGCTGCCCACATCTGCTCCCCCGTTTGACACGCACATCGAGTACAGACCCACGCCATTTTCTGTTTACCATAAAATGGTCAGTCTGGTTTACATCTCTTCCATTTGTGGATATCCACGTAAACTTGTGTATATTCTTGTGAGGAAATAAGTGTTCCTCTTATTAAAAGTCTATTCGCTGAGCAGAAGTCTTTCTCTGTTGTCATCAATTGAACCACAGCCTTGTTTTCCTATTTATAATTCTCTTTTCTAGTTATTGTTACCAACTTTTGCATTGAGATCTCCCATAATGCATAGATAACCAAGGCTGGCACTTTATTTAGTACCTATTGCAGTCTCCTCTTTATCTTCGTCTTCAGCTTCATTAGTCAGTGCGTAGCATTGGATGATTGTAAGTTTGGCATGTTTCTCATTGAATCGGGCTGTCTTAATTTTGTCATTAATTGAATGCCACTCTATGAGATGTTTGTGCGTACCTTTCTTAAAAACTAGTGCCACGCCTGCAGAATGTAGGGTTATGTCTCTTGCAGAGTATATTATGGTTTATCTCGTACCTGTCGTGGATTGTCTAAACCCTGTCCACCTGTTTTCAATGATTCCAAGAATATGCAGTTTATAGTTCTGCCTTTCTTTAATTACTTGGGCGGTTATGGCCGTTTGAAACATGGTTTTTACATTCCAGAAGCCAATTATTAATTTGGGTTTGACGTCCAGTAGACTTGTTTTCCCATCATAGGCTTCCTTTCGGCTTTCTCCCATGCTGTTCATGCTGACAGAGGGACTCTGTCCCAAGACCGCTGGACGTTAAGAGCACTTTTTTCCTCTTGAAGTTTCAGTAACTTAGTGGTTTTTCTTTTTAAACAAGGCAGAGCTGTTTTACACTGCGCCTAACGCCCAACTCCCGAGCCTGGAGGACCAGGAGACCATCTTTAGTCTGGCCCCTCACCAATGACTTGTCCGGCTTGGGTGACCCAAAATCAAAGCTGATGCTGTCCTGTGTAAAGCGTGGGATAGCCTGGGTGACTAATTTTACTTATGTAAATATGACAGCCTTTTATTCAGTACAAGCCAAATAGACGAGAGAGTTAAAGAACACATACCTTATAACTTTGTCGGGAAATGTGGAGACAAATTAATTTAACTCTTGTCTGACGACCTAAAGTTTCTGTGTTTAAAGAGAGAAAGAGATGGAGTTAAACTGACAGACTGTTCAGATCAAAAAAAATTGCTGCTCTTGTTCTGAAGTTGGTGAAAGTCTCTCATGCCGATATGGAGTCTGTCTCTGTGTTTCAGTTTGTAGGTGTAATCTAGATTCGTTAATCTGCTTTGTGTGTGTGCGTGTGTGTGTGCGCGCGTGTTGTGCGTGTGGCTTCTTAATCAAAACTTTCTGTAAATATTTGTGTCTAAATATTGGAGGGATACTAATTAATAAATATATAAAATGAAAATGCTCTTTATTCTGAGTATGATATTTTTTTGGAGATTATTTATGGGACTTCCAGAATCGTACTGGATAAGAATGGCCAGCAGTTAAACTACATTTATTGTAAGAGAGTTTCACACATCAATATGTATGTTAGATTTTAAATATTTGCTTTTTGTGTCAACGTTTCTTTTGCAAAATTATTTATATTGTTTTTTAAATGGATTTTTTTCCACTTAGAATCTATGGTTCAGCAAATAGTTTGGAAGCCTCTTTAGCTTTTCAAATTAGGTAAAGAGTTTGTATTGTCTACGGGGGTGCATATCATTGCTCCCTGTATTATTCATGAGCTCATATTTTGAACCCGTACATGTTTCTCAAGTTTGTTTTCGCTGCTTCAGCACATGATATTAGGGTGTACTCTATAAAAGGCTTACCTGTTCTAGTGTAGACTAGCATTCACGTTTTTTTTATTTGCTTTATGTACCCTCCTTAAACTTGGCCGATCCGGGAGCCAAGTTCAAATTCAACACCTTGTGTCAAGTTCGTAGCTCTGCAGGGAGCCGGTTTGCTAACTGAGGTTCCGAAGAAAGATAAAATAGGATAAAGAATCGTCCCATCAGAATCCAATCCAGAAGACTTCTTTTTTCTTAAAGATTCCGAGCCCTTGAGGTTCACTACCTCCATTTCTTCTTGGTGACTCCCAAGTGTTTGTTGACCTGCCGTTAACAATGAACGGGCAAAAAGTAATGCCTCCTATTTTTTAATCTATGTAAATACTGTATCTGTGTGAATTTAAAAAAAAATCACTATCGGGAAACACTGGATGAAGTGTTATTCCATGCTGTTAGTTAGTAAAGGCGGTGTCCAAACCATCAGTTCATTCAGTATTTCCCGACGATCAGCACTAATGATGTCCCCAACTCGTTGAATGTTGTGTGGAGTAACTGCAGTAGACGGACGACTAGTTCGCTTTGCGTCAGCCATGTGGAACTGACCTGCTTCAACTTTGTACAAACAATGTACCCAATGTCGCAAAGTGCTAACATCGACTGTTGAATATCCGTAAACGATCTTCAAATGTTCGTGGATGCAAACTGGTGTCTTGCACTGAGAAACATCTTTGAACGCCATTTTTAAACCGTTACACCGGTGCCACCTACTACTGAAACAGGTTTGTAATGCTGTACAGTGGACAAGAGTGTTTAAGGAGCCCTGCTAACTTTACCAATAGCGCACCGATACAGTAATTACACAGAGGAAACATAGGAGGCATTTATTTACTATCCCTCATATTGTCTCCCCACCACCTTCTTGGTCCATCTCGTGTGCTAATCCAACCCAACTCATGTGTGTACGTAGTTTTCGTCTAGCTGTTATCTGCCGTTCTGTATATTTGCCCAAATCATCGCAGTCTATTAGCCCTCATTATACCAACAATTAGTGGTGATTTTATCAAATTATAAAGATGATGACATAACAAGACTGGACAACATGTTTGAAAACCATACACCAACTTCTTTTAATTTATCGATCAGCACATCACTCAAAGCTTTTGCGAAAAATGTATTGTCATTAATTTAGATGATAGTGATTACAGAAGGTGAGTTACAATACAAAGGTTTAGAATCTTGACTGAGTATCAAAGTGCAAAGCATCCAAAACGTCAAATAATTAATCAGTTATCCATGGCTTGATTTCTGTATAGTCTTTATTCTTGCTGTAGTTAGATACTGGTTATTACTCAGTTGTATCGTAATGCATAAGCAAAATCTTACGAGGGCGTGGCAACTGGCAAATCACCCCCCTCATACCGTTCTTATCCCACACATTTTTGTGATACTATTGGCAGATTTTAGTAATACCGCTGTTCTAAATATACCAAATAAAAGGAAAACGCTTCACTGTAAAGATGTTTTAAAAAAGAGCTTTCCAAAGAGGAAGAACAAGACTATCACCTTCTACCTATAAACTCTCTAATTCGTTTCACATTAACTGGATAGCTGGCTCCACCATAAGTTACCCTTTTACCTACGAAGTCACGCAGTCTTTTCAAAACGGATAGAGATTCTGAAGATTCGTTTTCCAACTGTGATCTTTTACCAACAAAGTCACGTAATCTTTTATCTTCTGCAAATTCTCCATCTGCCGACCGTTTCCCAATAAAATCTCGTAATCTCTTATCTTTAACAGATCTTTTTCCAACAAAGTCTCGCAATCGTTTGCTTGCGTTAATTTCCCCATTAAGAAATCGTTTTCCAACAAAATCTCGTAATCTCTTAATTTCTTGGAATTTTCCACCGTCTGTTCTCTTTCCAACAAAATCTCGTAATCTCTTTTCTTTCAAATTTTTATCGACTGTTCTTTTCCCTACAAAGTCTCTCAATCTTTTATCTTCATTCAATTCGTTGAGGACAATTCTTTTCCCCACAAAATCTCGTAATCTCTTGTCTTCTTCAAAATCTTCTGCCGCCGTTCTTTTCCCAACAAAGTCTCGTAATCTCTTATTTTCTTGGAATTCTCCGTCAGCTGTTCTTTTCCCGATAAAGTCTCTTAACCTCTTTCCTTCTTCAATTTCTTCGTCGACAGTTCTTTTTCCGACGAAATCTCGTAATCTTTTATCTTCCTCAATTTCTCCATCGACAATTCTTTTCCCGACAAAGTCTCTTAATCGCTTTTCTTCTTGGAATTCTCCATCTAACTTTCTTTTCCCCACAAAATCTCGTAATCTCTTATTTTCTTCCATATCTCTGTCAACAGTTCTTTTTCCTACAAAGTCTCGTAATCTCTTATCTTCATTAAACTCTTCGTCAACTGTTCTTTTCCCAACAAAATCTCGTAATCTCTTTTCTTCTTCAAAATATCCGTGCACAAATCTCTTTCCAACAAAGTCTCGTAATCTTTTGTCTTCTTCGAATTCTCCAGCGATTGTTCTTTTCCCAACAAAATCTCGTAATCTCTTTTCTTCTTCAAAATCTCCATCCAAAGATTTCTTCCCAACAAAGTCTCTAAGCTTCTTCTGCACATCTATTCTATCATCCCCGCCTAAGCTCATAGATCCTTTCCCAAGAAGTTCTCTGGCGTGTTTTACATCTCGTTTTCCAATGAATTCTCGTATTCTTTTTTTCACATTATGCATCCCTGCATTGTTTCTGTAACCACCAAATTGCAAAGCGTGTTCATTAGTATTGATCATATCAGACACATCCCGTTTACCAACAAACTCGCGACTGCGTTTCTCAAAATTTGTAGAGGGCAAAATAAGAGAATAAGACATTCGTTTGCCAACAAAATCTCTGCGTCGTTTATTAGAATAATCAGCTATTGCACTGCGCTTTCCCACAAATTCTCGCGGTCGTTTTTCGAGAAGGTTAATATATCTATGATTTTCATCGTCCGAAATTTCCTCTGGCAATATGTGTTCAGGATAAGTTCTTTTTCCTACAAAATCCCTCAGTCGCTTTTCGTTTTCAATGTCATTTTCATCAATAGCGTTGAATCTTTCTCCATGAAAACTGGGTGCACGTTTTCCTACAAAATCTCTCAGTCTTTTCACCGCATGAAAGTCCCTCTTACCAACAAAATCCCTCAATCGCTTGACGTAAGGATTCAAGACATGCGTAGTCACACTCATTGATCGCTTTCCAACGAAATCCCTTAGCCGCTTGTTGTCTTCTTTTGGAATCCAGAATGTTTCAGCAACGTCGTTGACCCTGTCATCTAAAGTACCACCTCTAAAAGGGAATTCCCCAGAGATATCCATGAAGCCTTCCAAGGAATGTGTATCGTCCTCAGGTAAATTCAGTTGAGGTGATACTTGATACAGTTGGGAATCAGAACGTTTACCAACAAAGTCCCTGAGTCGCTTATTTGAATAAATCTCATCGTCTACCTCACCGGAATCTCGTTTGCTTCTATACTTTGAATAGTGCACACCAGCAGGTCTTAACTGTTTAGTTTCTTGCTCTTGCTTGTATAGTTCATGTTTATCAATGCTGCCTACATTGGGTAAAATCGCTGGCAAAGGCTGTGGTGGTTTGGTACTGTTACTACGACTATAGACGACACAGATACTTAGAGTCTGGATACAAACGAACAGACCAAACGGTGAAGAAGAAAACCAAGCCATGGTTCGATGACGAGTTGACTGCACGTCTTGAATATTTTGTTAGAGCTAAAGAGAGTCAATAACGATCTAGGAAATCCACGGCTCTGAACACTGGCTATACAATTGATGTCTAGCTCCAATAAATATCAGCAAATCTGTTGAACACTAGAGTGCCACACTGTAACAAAAATAGTTATGCATAAATTGTCAAAACTTGCA